>RYFJ01001011.1:60000-254831 GCA_003991445.1 Oryza meyeriana var. granulata
ATAGGGCTGAATGTGTCTGCATCCAGATTTCCAGTCCAATACTATCGTTGTTGTACTAGCTTTCCGCTTTATTAGACTAATTTTTAGTTTCAAATGTTGAAACAAAGCTTGAGCATCTGTATGTTAATATGGATAACTCAAAATATTAGGAAAGGCAAACAATACCTACCTGATATTATTTTTTCCCCTCTAAAAGGAAGACTGTAGGGTTCCAACAGAGCTGTTACAGCAGAGCAGAAATTCAACAAGCGCAACACATCGCAAAACTCATTTGTACAACAGGTTAAATGGCGAAAGGGACATAATGGTCTACCTCATGAGTCTTAACTCGGAATAAAACTATCTATATGTTCACTGATCTGGACTTGATCTTCCGCAACCATGCCTGTTTGGAGAACGAGACCTGCTCCTCACTCTACCCCTGTCCTTTCTCAGATCATCACTCCTATATCGGTGTCTGTCTCTTTCAGAATCCCGACCATTCCTATAGGAACTGCTTCTATACTCTGATCCTCTATCCCTGTGATCATGCGGCCTTTCTCTTCCACGGCTGCGGTCATAGTAACGATCACGGTCATAGTCACGCTCCCCAGACTTCTCTCTTTTAGAACCAGCATCCCTGCCTCCACTATCATACTCCTTTTCCCTCTGTTTCCTGCGTTCTTCTGCCTTCTTCTCCCTAGCAATCCTCTCTTCCTCTCTTGCCTTCTCTTTTGCAGCCTGAATGGAAAAGCAACCATAAGTTCTTCAAAGAATTAGAACAATACTATCCATCAACCTATGCGCCTGCATGGGCTAGTGATTTTGTAAATTTTATTATGTTTAAATTGTAAAAAGAAATATTCCCTCCATTTCATAATAGTTGTCTAAGCAAATCATATGCATAGCACAAGTGGACAGAAAAATCTAAGAAAGTTCAAGTATACATCAGATCCAAATACCCTTTTGAAATGACACATTGTAGCACTCAAACAAGAGTAAAGTGAGAATACTATCTCGATGTCTTTGAAAGCTAAAACACTGAAATGTCAGTTCAGAAATATTGCGATATTTTCATGTTTTTAGTCCAATACCTTTCGGGTGCATTGGACTAAAAACATGAAAAGATTCCATCTAGCACAAACATTTGGCTTGTACCAATAAATACCACAAGATTACCACACATTCCAAAAATGCCACAAAACTTGATGGAAGTGGACAGAGGCGGATGACACTTCTTCTGAAGACAAAATTGCCCTAGCACCCCACTGTTCAACCCTGTGCATCAGCAGCAATTTCTGTCTTGAGAAGTAGTAACGTCATTCTCGTCCATTTCTGTTGCACTTTTGGAAGGAACAGGACCATGTCGTGGTATACAGTGAAGGTGGGATAGTTTTCTTGTATTTATTGGTAGCGGCCAAACGTTTGTGCTATAGATAGAATTTTCTCAAATCAGAAAACATCACAGTATAATAGTTTTAAAATTTTTCAGGAGCATATTAATACAGAAAAAAGCAGCCGAAATCATGTATAAATATTAATATGGGGACTTCTAGAGGAGCCTCCAATTAGTAAATAAACAACTATAAATATTACTACTTCTATTGAAATGATATTTCACCTTGTGTTCAGCTAGAAAATCTCTGACCAAACCATAGCCGATATGTTGTTTCCCAGTCACATGGGATTGTGTCCTCTCAAGAACATCGTCTGCAACTAAGAATGATCCACATATTTCACAAAGTTCCATCTTCTTCTCTTGTGGAAGCATAGACACTTTATTATCTGCTTGGTTTGTTAAAGCTGTCTTCTCAGCATTTAGAAGTTCAACCTGCAATCCAGAAAAAAAGAAACGAGCCCACCAGTTAGTGATTAAGCATTTGAGAAAAGCACATAATCAAATCGGATCTTTAATGACAGTACCTTCCTCATAAGTGCCTCAGCTTCATCTACTTTACCAGCTTCACCAAGCTCCTCAATTTGCTCCAACAGCTTCTTGACTTTTTCTTCTATAATGGAAAGCTGCTCAGATGTTTTCCCAAGGATGGGAGGTGGCACAGCAACATCTTGAGCCAACCTTTCTCTACCACGCCTTATTTTTCTATCCAAATCCATAACCTGCAATAGAATAAGATATTAAATACTCTGGTTATCAATATTTGCAAAGGCAAGTCTGCAACTGATAACTCACCAGTTTCTCACATTGTTGAGCAAGTTCTGCCTCAAACCTTCGCATATAAGTATCATGCCTAGGAGAACTCTCAAAGCTGCACTTGCCCAGGAAAAAAAAAATTAAATGCAGAAATTCTGAAATTGATGTGTCCCTCTATCAGATAGGTAAGAAACAGCACAACTGAGCTGGATTATTTATTCAAAATAGTTATGGGAATGCGCCAGTCCCATGCAGCAGGTTAGGCAGGGCAGATTGGGATTAAATCAAATAAAGGTAGGAGATTTTCTATTTAGGAGAGAGAAAAGGTTCGTTAGTGAATTAGAGGTAGAGATGTGGACCGCTTTCCTATAATATTAGAGATTAGTTCCTTCGATGTCAAGTTAGTCCTCCCTATATATAAAGGGAGCGACCAGCTGTAAAAATGATGTCCTTGGTTCAATATATTCTATTAAAAAAAGTCATCAATTGCACATAATACACCATGCATTTAATGTTATTAATCAAAATAACTCTGAAAACCCCCATCCCAAGATTCATCATGAAACAAGCAGGCCAGGTGCATCTAGTACGTGCTGCAAACCAATGGTGTCAATCCAAAATAATTTGTTTACGTCTGATAAAAAAACAAGTATACCCCTTTCCCCCTCACCATGTGTCTCCTACATGACTGCAGATTGCAACCTGCACTGACCTATACAAATAATATTCACTGTGCGTATCATGCAGACAAATCTTAATAAAGGATCTTCCAAAGCGTAAAAGATAAAACAAGGTTGGTCCTCAACTAGCAGCGATAATTAAGCCCACGAGGCCATGATGCTCATTAGTTTGTGTTGATTAGGTACAGGCAGCACTTCTAAAACATCCTGATTTCCACTTAATTCCAACTACGGGTCACATGATCAAATAATAGCCCATGCAGAAACATAAACAAGAACATTTCCATATAATGCAACTTGTTAAAGAACTTTTTCAAACAGTAGGATGAAAGTCTGAATTATGTGTGGCAAAAGTACAATATCCATTTCTATGCATCAAAATTGTTGAAAAGCCACATACACTGATTAGCTCTGGCCAAAAGAAATTACTGTTTCACCTGAGATTTTGTTAACAAAATAAACTTTTTCATGATGTCTACATATATTTCCTTACATCACTCCTATCAATATGCATTTAACCCTGCGTTTCTATCAGATAAAATAATTTCTCCCAAAATTACTACAGGCTTTTTTGCCAAGTTCTCGACACAAAAAAACATCTTTTAAGACATAAAGCTTCTTGTGTGTAATACATACCAAGACAGCTGCTTCTCCAGACACTGTGTAGAGCACTGAGGAGTCAGCATTCAACATGCAAGACATAGTGTGATGCAACTATGCAAGTAATCCAGCATCTAGTTCTCAATAGCAAGGTGCAGAAAGAAATCACAACAGGATACATGCAGGGAAAACTAATAAACTCCAATCTACTGCCTCAAGGGAAACGCGAAAGGCCAAATCCTTATTCCTCAATACTAAACAATCCTAGTTGCACAATGCTATAGATAATAACTCATAGCGCTCAAGCATCTATTACCTATACCATTTTGGCATCAAGGCCTATGCTCTCTCACAACAAAAATCTATTTGTTTCCCATACCCACCAGTGCAAAGGCTACTACCGGGTGGGCAGATTCCGCATCAAAACGTAGATAATTCTGAGGGGGCACTAACAGGCCTTACCTCTCTTTGAGCTTCAGATCATGGATCTTCGTGCACGGTCCTGCAAGCACCAAACGGAACAATTCAACAACTACTCCAACACAACAGCGACCGAAACACGAAACCCACGCAAATCGATCCAAAGGACGGGGGGAAACGGGAGATACCGAGGTTGCTCTTCGTGTTAACGAAGAGGTCATGGGGGCAGAAGCGAGCCATGAAGGGGCCGCACACATCCGAGTCGTCCCACCTCACCTCCTTGTGCGCCTTCCTCTCCTCCTCCGTCAGGTCGCGGGCTGCAGAGAGAAAAGGAAAAAACGCCAGCGCCGCGGCGGGCGGGGTTAGGCTAGGGTTAGGGTTTGGGGGAGGCTGCTCCCCATGAGGCGCGAGGAGGGAAAGACTGGTGGCTACCTGTGCCCATGAGCTCGTCGAGGAGAGCTCGCTGCGCGTCCATGGCGTGGGGGAGCGGGCGCCGCAGGGAGAAACCTTAGCCCCGCTTTGATGTTTCTTCTCTATCCCTGGTTCAGGGATTTTGGTTCGATGCGGTTGGAGATGTAAACAGAGAATCCTAGCCTAGGGTAACCGTAATGTAGCCCAAAAGGGTATTTTGGTGATTTCGTCAAAAAATATTTTTTATACATATTTTAAAGTCTAAAAGCCTCAAAACTTTATTTGAATCATATAAGAAAACTTTGAACAAAATATGCTTGACATGTGGTTCTTTCTCTAAAACAACAAGAGAGAGCTAAGAGAAAACTTTCTCTAAAACTTTCTCTTGTCTAAAAGTCTAGAAAATATATTTTCCGTTAAAACAAAATTTGAAGTTCTTTCTCTAAAATGTGCTTTACAAAACCGCAATAACACAAGAGAGAGCTAAGTAGTCATCTAGTGTATGCAATTATCTATTTTTATGCTTTTTTTTGGAAAACTAATATATGCCGGATAATGTCTATATCCATACATGCACTTAGATGTTATATACCTCTCCCGCCTTGATACTTCACATGTGGGTCCCACTAAGGTACTATTATTCACTTTTTTGCTACAATTTTTTATCTTATTCGTACAAACCAATTTCGCTTAAATGCTAATATCCACTTTCTTCCTTATCCATATAGACCAATAACATCCCTTAAATTATATGTGCCGCTCAAGTTGCATGGCTAAGGGCAGCATGTAACGCCCAGAAATTCGCACCGAAATTCTGAACATTAATGTGTAATAAATCCCTGCCCAGGAAAGCCAGGGTACACAAACCAAGTTGCCATACAGAGTGTCTTACAAACAGAGTAAACTGTAAATTACATAAATGCAGCGAAAAAAGGTAAAACGGAGTCTATAAACATCTGGCCAAGCAGCCGATTCCATTCCCACAGGCACCTTGACGGCGGAGCCAGCCTATTCCTCAGGATGATCTTCATCTGACGCGTCCTCCAACACTGGGGGGAAAAATTGGAGCAAGGCTGAGTACCACCCATAGTACTCAACAAATCACACCCACAAATATGCATATGCACAGGGTACAAAGATGGGATAGGGTTTATTTGCGGAAAAGCAGTTGCAAAAGGGAGTAGTTCACAAACAGTAAAAAGTTGATTTAATTAACAATATTAACTTCCACTGATTAACGTTACACCACGTTAACCAGGCCCAACCATTCCCAACCGATTGACGCTAAACCACGTCAACCAGTCTCCACTGATGAACGCTACTCCACGTTCACCAGACACCTCCGGGTACCGTTACACCACGTTACCCGGACTCCACTGATTAACGCTACACCACGTTAACCAGTCACCACCGGACAACGTACCACGCTGACCAGTTTTTCCCGACCAACGCTAAACCACGTTGACCAGGCCGCGCTGATGGAAGTTACACCACGACCACCAGGCGTAACTGATGAGAGTTACACCACACTCACCAGTCTCCACCGATTAGCGTTAAACCACGCTAACCAGTCACCCCCGGTCAACTCAACCACGTCGACCGGACTCACACCTTCCACACACCAGTTTGATAAAACAGGATTAATTATCTAGGGTGAGACTAATCACGGTGAGTCTTGGCCAATGTGCCCATTACCGCGGGCGCGGCTATTCGAATAGTTTTACTCTGATCAGAGGTGTACAACTGTACCCACAAGACACAGCCCCCACACACGTTCCCGTGTGCCAGTACATCACCACGATGTCCCGTGCGAGGCTGTGACAGGACCGTTCACGCAACCCCTCCCTAACCATCCACACCACGCTGAGGTTGCACCTGCCGACAGGGCACGCCATATTGGCCAGGCTACCCCCCTTGCGCCACGGTGAATCCGGCAACCGATCAACCCTACCCCGGGCCGACCCAACTCCATCTCTTCCACCCTCTTCTTCGGTGCCTAGGAGAGGGAGACGGAACGCTTCAAGCCCAGCCGTTGCCCACGCTGGCTTGTGGAAAGTACAGGAAGTTGCCCAAGTGGTTCCCGCGAACCGGTCCTTAATTGCCATGGGTGTGACAAGCAAAACCATACACCCACAGCCCACCATTTAGGTCAAAATTTTAGGAATTTAACAACAGCCTATCCAAGGTTCCATTTTTCCGACATTGAGTCGAATCATATAAAAAGACATTATTTAATTCCCAGGTGAGCTATGTTGCTAAGCATGGCTAAGCATTCCTAAGAATTGTAAACTAGTCACATTATTACCCAGGTGACAAGGATTTAGTTATCAAAACTAAGGCTGAAACCTAACATTGTATAGGCAATAACCTCCTACATATAATATTAAAAATAATGCAGTTTATTTGAATAAACAAAGCAATTTAGCGAAAAATGGATACAAATTGATCAAAGTATCAATGCGACTTGCCTTGCTCCGGCTCAAGGTATTCGGCTACGATCTCGAAATACGCAGGGGAAATACCGGCGTCGGATTCTACAACAAACAATGCATAAACAATTAAAAACAGTACATGGGGTCGACAAACATGGGCTGAAAGTATTATTAATGGATTCTCGGCATTTTTCTGGATTTAATGAAATTTGAATGGACTTAATCCGAGTTCGCATGAAATAGTTATGATTTATTGAAGTTTTACTGCTATTTTTAGTGTAAATATAATTAACCAGACGATTTATTGCGCATTAACCGATTTAAAGACGTCACCGGAGGGGGAGGCGACGGCGCACAGAGGCGAGCGCACCACGTGGCGCCACCGCGGGCAACCACGCGGGCGAGCAAGCGGGCGGCCCCGATCTGCCACCCGGCAGATCGGACGGCCCCGGGGAGCGGCGGCCGAAGCCAGCCGTCCCGAGCGGGAGGCGGCGGCGCGCACGCGACCCGATGGTCGCCGGCGGCAACCACTCGGCGTGGCGACGACCACACGGAGGGGCGGAAATGAACGGGAAAACGGAGGGGGTTCTCACCGGCGGCTCGCGACGGCGAGCGACGGCACGAAGACGACGGTGGCGACGAAAAGGCGGCGGCGGCCTCGGGACGACGTCGGCGACGGAACTCCGACGGCGGGGAACGGGCGAGAGGCGACTGCCGAGGTGTCCTGGAGGATGAGGAGGACGGGAGAGGAGTTAGAGTGGAGAATGGAGACACGGCGCGGCAGGAATCACCGGCCGAAAAGGAGGCGGAAGGCCAATACTCACCATGCGCGCGGGCGAGGCGGTCCGGCGAGCTTCGGCTTCCACGGAGTGGCGGCCGAGATGCGGCGCGGCGCGGCGGAGGTGCAGGCGGTGGCGGAGTCGCCTGGCGGCGTCCGGAAAGGCGGCGAGCGGCGACCGGAAGCGGCGAAAGACGGTGGAGCTCGGGTGCGCGGTGGCGACGGGGTTCTGGGGCACTGGAAAGCTCGGCGTGTTGGGGAAAAGATGGAGGAGAGGGTGGAGATGGTTTATATACAGTCGGCCGGGAGAGATCGAGGCCGAACGGCTCCAAACGCGCACGAGTGAGTGGGTCACGGCGTGGAGATCGTGCGCGTGGTTCACGGGAGAGAGGGGACGTGGACGCCGGAGAACTCGGGGGAGTGGGGCGGACTCGGTCCGTGACCGTTTGAACGAGTGGAGGGCGCGCGGGATGAGGCGGTAGGCGGCGCCGGATCGGACGGCTCCGGGGAATTTCCCCTCCGCCCGATTCGGACGGAGGAGGAAGATGAAGATGACAGGCGGGCCCGGCCTGTCAGCGGGTGCGTGGGCGCGGGTGTGAGCGAGGGCGCGGGAGCTCGGGCGCGAGGGCGCGGGAGCGCGGGCGCGAGGAGCGAGGGCGCGGAAGCTCGGGCGCGAGCGCGAGGGTGCGAAAGCTCGGGCGCGACAGGGTGCGGGGCGCGAGGGCGTGGGCGCGAGGAGGAAAAGGCCGGGGAGGGAAAAAAAAAGGACCCGGCCTGCGGCGCGGTGCTGGGCCGGCGGCCCGGCGATGGAGAAAAAGAGGAAACAGAGCAAACAGAAGGGAAAGAAAAGGAAAAAGATTTCCAGGACGATGTTAATTCCGATAAGCGTATTTGATTTATTAAAAATAGTTCCTGTGCTCTGTAAATTCCACTAAAAATCCAGTTAATGTATTTTGGCACAGAGAATACAAGAAAAAAAATATTCCCCGCCATGATAATTTATTATCTTGCATTTTACACCATCAATTAATTTCTCTAGCCATTTTAAAATTCCTTTTCTTAGGTATTTTCTCCGGTAAAGTTTCTGTGTGGCTAAACTCAGGGTGTGACACAGCATCACTGATATCCATATATAGCTAGAAGTAAAATCAACCACAATGCAAGAGATTAGATGTCTAATGCATCTTTGCACATCATATGCTTGACATGTGGGCCCTACTTAGCTATTGCTATTCACTTGCTTTCATTTTCCTCACTCTTTGCCTTATTTGCACAAACCAGTCTCATTTTGATACTATTGTTTCTTTATCATCCCTCACTCATTAAGAATTTCCCTTGAAAATATGTCTCACAAACCAGTCTCATTTTGATGCTATTGTTTCTTCATCATCCCTCACTCATCAAGAATTCCCCTTGAAAATATGTCACTCTCTCCTAGTTGCCTAGGTCAAACACGGCATCATTGAGGCACATCCAGAATCGACCGCCTCTTCCGCCCGATGGTGACGAGGCTACCATGCCTTTTGCTAACATGTCCTAGCGATAATGAGGTTGGCCTACCTTCTGCATCCAACTTTGACGAGGCCATCAGATACAACTATGTTTGTCTGATCGTGTTCATCAAGATTTTATGCAGCATGACGGCCTATCGTGCCTCCATTTGCTCATAGAGTAGGAGGCCACCTATCATCTTGCTAGTTTTGATGCCAATCAGTGGAACAGCTGGCCACCATAGCCAACCACCTTTTCTGCTCCTCGAGTGGCTTCATGTTTATCACAATAGTTCATTTTAGGGATAGTATAGTCGTGTGCCAACATGTCTACTGTTTATTTTAGATGTTGAATAAAATCTAGTTTTGGTAAAACTAGATCCAAACATCCCCTTAATGCTTATAACTATTGAATTTTCAATATAATTACGTTAAGAAATTAATATCGTTAGGTGACATGTGCAATATCCATGTGTAATAAGCAAAATCAATGAGAATGCTAAGGATTAGATGTTCCATTCTTCTCTCCCTATTAGATGATCCATAGGTGGGGTCCAACTTAGCAGCTACTACCTACTTTTTTTTCTCATCCTCGCTTCTTAGGATATCGACAAAAATAAATTCTGCCCAGATATATCCCTACTTATTTTCTCATCCTCGCTCCTTACAATATCGAGAAAAATGTTCCGCCCAAATCTATCCCACTTTCTGTTATGTCCCCTACCCATACTCCTTGTCATATCCATACAAATCAGCAACTCCCCTTAGCCTATGTGTAGCTCTCTCCTGGTTGCCTATAGCTGCACATCCATGGATTAGAGAGCAGTGCTATAGGGGAGAGAACTTTAGCATGCTTTGCTATTCTTCTCACTCCTTGGTTTTTGCATTGGTTTGATGCAATTGGAGATGCAAATAGAAAATACTAATGTATCGGTTCCTTGATTTATATCTCCTACATGTGGCCGTCGTACTGCAGCCCAAACAAATTAAAGAGATGTTAAAACACGTCTTTCTAGTGTGTGTCAATTATATCTCTATTTCCTACTTTTCTATTGTGGAACTAATATTGTCAGGCGATCTATACATTATCCATATATAATTGATGTGAAAGCCAACAACAACGTTAGCGGTTAGATGCCCGTACCGGATGCTCCATAGTAGATCATGTTTTTTCTTACTATCTACTTTCTTTCTCATAACCTACTCTTTGTCTTACGCATGTAAGCTAGCAACTCCCCTCAAACTCTCTCTCTCACTCTCTCCGAGTTCCTAAGCAAGACACAACATTGTGAGGCTAAATCATGACCAGCCGCCTTTTCCTCCTGACGGTGCAAGGCTGGCCTACCTCTTGCTCGTGATGACAATGAGGCCATCCACCTCGTACTCCTAGCACTGATGAGGTTGGTAGAAGCGGCAATCTTGGCTGCCTACTCGTTTTCATCAACACGCTCAACGTGACACCAACAACCTACCATGATGCTACTTGCTCACGGTCAAGGAGCTGCAACTCGGCCACCTCTCATCCTACTTGGATGTTAATGTCGTGCCGCTTCTTATTCCCATCGCTTCCCATCACTTCCTTTCGGTCCTAATTTATTACACAATCAATATTGTTTGATTATATATCTTTCTAGATTTACTATTGATCAAACGTTTTGATTTTTTAAATTTTGTCAAACAATAATGCTAGCTGTTGAATGGAACTTTGAGATTCAGGACAAGAGAAGCGAGTTCTAAGTTACACCTTTAATTTGTTGTAATTACACTTTCAACTTATTGTAGTTGCCATTATCAATTTGTGCAATTTTAATTATAAATTTATATAACTCAGTCATAATTATGTGCAACTGCATCTAACGGTTCGTATCTTAGCCTTTTGATGCAGAAAAAATCATTTGATATATTCATTATTTTTAAACATTTGATCAATAGACGGTCCCATATCTTTCCAGCTGTTGCCAAAACTCCTTGCGAGAATGTTGCAACAACTATTTATCTTTATTGTAGCTAGGCCTGTTCAAACTCAGCCCTGTCCGGTCGAACAGTGTACATGGCCGGGCTCGAGCCTACATTTTGCGGCCTAAAACCACAAAAAATTGAAAAGGCTCGAGAAATCCCGCCTATGTTTTTTAGGTAAGTGTCAACTGTCAAGCTTGGCCCTATATTTTTTGGCTCGGGGTTTTTCGGGCCAAGCCCAAGGTTTGAACCGGCCTAGTTGCAGCCAATATAATTTATTCGTTTGAACAAGAATGATGCTGGCTTGTGTTTGGGGATTCAATTTATTGTACAATATTACTATTAATTGTTTATTTTTGATTTTTACTAAGATCTTCACAATGTTAAATATGTTGTAATGGGTAGGTCTTTTGCGTTCATTAAAGTGAACTTAGCAGGAGGTGAGAAATATTTTCATAAGTAACATATACAGCAATTTTCCTTCTGAAAAGATGCGGTACAACAGCACGCAGCATGTGTGCAAAGAAGTTACATATCATTTTGAAATCATCATGGGGTACGATTGCTTTCTTTGCGTAAGTGTTATACACACCAAGGGACTAACGACTAAGGAATCATTACTGATAACCATCCGAGGTGTCTATTGCCGTATTTCTTTTCTATAATGCGATGCTGGTTCAAATTTCTCGTTTCACTTCCTGCTGCAAAGCACACAATTTCACTTAAAGATTAGGACGTTTGCTTTGTTGTCTGCATTTACGGCCTCCCTGTGTTGAAAAAAATAGTAAAGATATTATCCGGTATTTTAAGATTCCATATGCTGCAATTAGAGAAATGAGCAAAAACTAGATGTCAAATTCTCACCGGAGGAGTTTCCTCAACTGTTCAATGTGGTTTGCAAGCTCATTATGCTTCTGTAGTAGTGTTTGCAGGGTCTGAACGTACAACATAACAACAATATTGCCATTCAGTTACTGTACAAAGATCAATATAGGTTGCAATGTTTTTAAGTTGAGTTACCTTTTCTCACCTCCTGGGTTTGAGCAAGCGCAATTTTCAAGTTCTTGGATCTTCCTCTGAGATTTGTTCGTTGACTTTAATTATGTTGATATTTCCGTTCATATCATTGCCAACCTGTTCCATAGAAATTTTTATCAAAAATTGGCAACTGTAAAATTCTCCCTGCATAAGGAAGAGCTGGACATTCTAGTTAAACTACTAAGTTGAAATGCATACAAGTACATCTGGCTCGCAGTCAAGTCATAGCAGAAAAACTCTTGATATTTTGTTAGTTGCAGCGTCGAAAGTATGTGGGGTCACATGCCTTTGAAGTTTATTAATTGCATTCTATTTCTAGTACTCCCTCCATTCCAAAATATAAGCATTTCTACACGTTTCCCAAAATGTACCTAGACATCCCTTCATCTAAATTCATTTTGGAAAACGTGCAGAAATGCTTATATTTTGGAACGGAGGTAGTAGTACAGAAACAAAAATCAACAAAGGGAAAGGGAAATATCAAGACCTGGTTATCCTTCAACAACATGCCAAGAGTACGTTTCCAGCCAGAAATGGGATGTATTTTTCCTACAGAAGGATCCTGCAATTAAATATCAAGAATACATAACTGTTCCTTTTCAAGAGGAATGAGGGAGAAGACAGACAGAGTGCACAGTCATGACAGGAATCAGGAAAGAAGCTCCAGTTAACAAAAAAATATGTTTATTTCTTTTTGTACGGCATTTTACTGTGAAAAAAGGAGAAAGAACCTAAAGAAGATGCACATGGATAGATAAAAGAACTAAGTGAAGAATTTTATTTTTCTCCCTAAACAGTCACATTTCAGCCAGGTGGACACTTAGCACACAAGTCCCACCGACAGGTGCCATTTATTATAACAAAATTGGCCAATAGATATACCATATAAAATATTAGAGATTAATAATCAAATAACCCTGAAGTGGAAATCGCAAAGCATAACAGTACCATACTAGTGGTAGTGGCTGGCGACCAAACACAAATAGGCTACACCCTGCTAAAGCCAAAGTGCAAAAGACAGTAAGAACCGGGCACCTTAAACCTTAATACCTGGTGACCTGGAAAGTCTTCGCAGGCAACTGTAGTACTCATCTCATCGAAAGATTTCTGACCTTTACCAAACACTCCCTAGGAAAATACAAATATGCATCAAGAATCAAAATAACAGACTTCTCCTTGCTATTTCAGATCCCAAATAAATTTCAAAGAACTGCAAAAAGAAGCACCATACCTCACCTTAGAAGCTCGAGAAATTTCCTGGTCAGTCCAAGGTCCTTTATCTTGGAGCAAGCACCCTCCAGTTGCAGAACAAGTACATGTTCCACCTAAGAAGTCTGGTAAATTACTGCACAAAAGAGCAAACATTCAATCTGTGAAATATGCAAAAGTTGCATAAAACTTGAAGCATTTTACCTTGGGTCAACTGCTTCTAGTATGGTGCTAAGGTAATTGGTCCCTAAAACCTAACAAGTAGGATAGAAGTGAGAAAAAAAAAATCCAATCTATTTATCCAACAATAGTTAGCACATGAAGAAAGGGCATGCAGACATGAGACATGCAGTACCTGAATCTTTGCTAAAGTTCTTGCCTCCATGCACGCTTTTAATACTTTCCACAATGCTCTAAATCCAGCACCAGCATTGATTATGTATAGTTGATTTAATGTCTGTACCAGAAGAAAGACCACGTAATATAATAAAAAGATAGTAGAAACTAATGACTTCTGTGGTTAGAGGCAAGAAAAATAGATCAGTAACTATATGATGCAAGTGAAGATACAAAAATGTCTCCAATGAAAATTCCTAACTATGTTGATACATGATACCATATGGCCAAGCAGGAGTTGACTAATGCATGTGAACAGATACAATAACTTACATGCCTTGTCATATCTTATTCTAGTATTCACACTGTATTTGTTTTACATTATTCATTTAAACTGAAAGATATAGCAATATTACATTTTTTTGACAAAGAACATTAGTGGAGACCCCACGGTATATTTTTATACTTTTATATATAAAAAAGGGAAGAGTAATTTTACAAAGCAATATCACATTTTGCAAATGATAATAATGGACATCTGGATTTGTTAAACTAACTTATGTGTGCAAATTGTCTAAAATTTCCACTTTCAATGTCATGAGAGACGGACAAGATGTTAAATGCTTAGACATGGCAAATACAAACCTCTGGATAGTAATTGCTGTCTATCTTTTGAATCTCTATGAACAACTCCCTTCCAGATTTTGAAAAGTTGTTCATACCCTGAATTTGGAGGAGTCAAGTCAAAATGAAGTTAGTACAGTAAAAAATAACTTCAATATTTGCCAGTGAGAGCACTTCGAACTAACAGATTGGATTTATGGAAGTTCCCTGCAAACATTTTTGTTCCATGAATGTGAATTTCTATTCCATCCATAAATGTGTAATTGAAATACAACCTTACAAGTCATAAAGCAATGGCCTTAAGGAAGGACCAAGGTATAGTGCAACCATAGCAACTCTGCTTTCAAGACATATTTGGTCCTCAGTTTTGCAGAATAAGAAATGGTTGTTCCGTGAAACAATTGAATTAATGTAGAATAGTAGAAGGAAAGTACTTCATGTAGCAATAACGTACCAATCCTTTCACATCAAATATGGCTGTTGTAGAGCCTATGTGCTTCTTAGCCACAAGGGAGCAAGCTGGATATCTTAAAGATAAAGTTTTCTCTTGTTCTGATATATGATACTTTACATATCGATCAGTGCTAGTTACTTGCATGAGCTTATTGAGATCCACCAAGCCGATCCTTTCAATATACAATGGCCTGCCAAATCTATCAATCCCATGAAATCCATGAGGATAGCATCTTTTTACAGCATCATACTCTTCAAATTTAAAGTCCTGTAACATAGAAAATCATTTACCCTTAATATTTCAATCATATTACACAATATCAATCCATGATTCATTTTTCATGGATAACAAAGTAGAAGGGTACAGGAATGTTTTAGGCATTAGTCTTTGGACAACCTTAACTGTACAGAAATATCACAAACACTAAGCACATCGTACCTTTGCAATGGCATCAACAGCACATTCTTCACGCCATTTTAGCATATTTAAAAACATTTCTTTTGCCTTTGCTATGTTGAATCCTCTCATTTTCAGAAAGCTGCATGATGAAGAAAGCAATTAGGTAAAGCTCATCCTCAATGCAAAAGCGCAATACATGTAAAATATCTTCTTTTAGTTACAAAGGTGAATAATTCTAGTGCAGTAACTGTGTACATGACAAAGTTTCTGGGTAGTAAACAAATTTGCATACCGTAGTAGGACATGATAGTCATCAAACTTCTCAGGAAGCTGGTTGTTTGCAAGAAGTAACTCTCTCAAGGATTTCACATACTGCTCTTCCTTCTGGTCATAGATACCATCAACAATATTCCGAGAAATTTTGGTCTTACTGTTCCTCCTAATTAACCGGTCAATAGATTTGAAGCTCATCTTTGATATGAGCAGTTTTTCTTGTCTGCTTGCAGGAGAAACCACTAAGCTTCAAGAGGAAAGTTAGTCCTGACATTATGATAGCCAGCTCTCCATAAAAGAATGAGACACATTGTCTTCATGGAAAATCCTTATAAGGGTGGATGAGGAATGGAGATTTTGAGGAGAATTAACTTTTTTAGGAGAAATGATGAAGATATTCAATTGATTATAGTGTTAGCTATTGACTAGACGGTCCTACCAAAAAGGAAAAGCTATTGACTAGACGAGTGGTTATAGACTTGTAATTATAGGCAGCAAATGTTTGCAACATAAGATTCATGAGCATTAAAAAGGAATCCAATGCCGTTGCAATGATATTGTTTGTCCTGCAAGGTCCTCTAACCTGTATGTAAAAATAGGTAGATACTAACACAAAAAATAAAGGATTAGATACATTTCTTTTTTTATTCTTTGTAAGTGAGGCTGCGAGGCTCCCTTTCATTTAAATATTATCTGGGCCACACAACAAATAACATCATAGTTTTGCACACAATTCTATTTATGCAAGGTCCGCCTGATGCACTACTGACTACCAACCAAAACATCCCCCTGATGAGCATGGTTATTTCCGCTAAACCCAGAGCTACAATGTGTCGAGACATAGTATGTTTTGAGTGCCAAGAACCAGCAAACAGGAGTCTGTGAGAATTCGGCGGCATGAATGGAAAAGAACACTGAACACAGTCTAGAAAAAACAGAGGTTCCTGGGGGTATGAATTGATGAACTTACCTACGGTTGAATACTGCAGCGAGGGCGCACGACGGCCTAACGTATAACCAGTGCTCCTCTTCCTCTGTCCCGCGGAGATATAATAAAAACGAAGTCCAGGTTTGTTGCCGTTGCCGCGCTCCGTCGAACACCTGGTGGGCATCCGGCCCATGGCAGCCAGTTCGGTTGCTTCCGCAGGCGGTGATAGGGTAGGCAGCGAATCTCCCGCCGTCTGCACGCACCGCCATGACAGATGGGAGCCCACGGAGCGGAGGAGAAGCAACCTGAGGCGGCGGTATGCTCCTCCTCCTCGCCCATCACGTGTCGCCTGCGTCTCGGCGGCAGGAAAGAGAAAAGCGGAGGCGGCGGCGGTGGAGGGGGATGCAAGCAAGCAATGCAAAGGAAGGGATCCTTTCCCGCCGCTCGGAAGCAAAGCTGGGGGTGGCGCGCGGCTGTAAGCTGCCGGCGATTCCGAAAATGTGACGGCCTCGAAAGGCGGCAAGCCGGCAAGACGGTAAGCACTGCGCGCAAGCGGCAGCTGCGGTGGCGGTAAGCCCCAGTGCCATGCGTGCGTGAGCGGCGGGACGATGGGTGGGGGGTTAGTCCAGTGCGGCGAGCCGGCAGATGCGCCGATGCGGAGGCGGAGGGGAGGAGAGGACGGGCGCGAAGGCGGCGAGGTCCAAAGGCTGAGCCGAGGGAGAGGCCGTAGCATGGGACTCGAATGACACACACTAACCATCTCTTAATCCGACTCAGAAAGTGTAAACTTTTAGACAAAAATCTCAAAATAAAATTTACTCGTAACTTTTTACACCTTCTACTCGAATTCTCAACTTTCTACTCATGGCATCAAACTTCAACTCAAATATTATTAGATATTTCTATTCAAAATCTAATATTATTAGATATTTCTATTCAAAATCTCAAACCTCCAACTGATTTGAGAGTTTTACTCAAAACCTTGAACTTTTGAATCACATATCTTCCAATTAAGAAATCTCAACTAAAAAGTTTAAAATTATCCAGTCATTGCATTACTTTTAAACCATCTGAAGCAATTACTCATGACCTCTACCTTTTTTTTCAAAATATTAAAACTATTCTATTGAAAACCCTCAAAATTTTAACTAAAATATCAGAACTTTTAACTCAAAACATTAGAGTCTGACATCAAATTAACTATGGTTTAATGTTACCTCAAACAGGTAGGAGCCATGGATTTTTGCTGCAACAACGCATCTTTTGAAGACAGAGGCTATATTTCGAATGTTACTAAGATGATTCAACGAGCCGACTATTGGTAGCACGGAGGAGGAGGCAACAATGAGGAGCCATTAAAACCCTAGTTGTTGTCATTAGCTTGTCGTGATTCTACTACAATATACTCTTGTGAGCGTAGAACATCTATTGCATGTCCTAAATATGTAGAGTGATGAAGTGATTTTTTATAGGAGCCAGGAAACTATTATTATTGAAAAAAACCAAAAATGCACATATGAAGTTAGTGAATCACACCCAATAGTTTTAAGGAATTTTTTCATTGCTATATGTTCAAGATTATGGGCAATGTAATCAACGGATGCCTCTCATCAGAATTTTTTCATCATGGAAGGCATTGACATACTTATTCTCAACATATATTTTTCATCAAGTATAGCTACTTCAAATTGTCAATATATTACAGTCAATGATAACACCAATAGACAACGAAGAGCAATAAAAACAACATAGATAAACCATATCACCGAACCATGACCTATATATATAACTAGAGGTTGTGTATAGAAAAGTTTAAGCAACAATAGTGATATAAGTTTCAAGATAAATAATCTGACATGGCAGGAAAAGACTATAGAAAAGTGGATATTGGCATAAACTCATCACACTTGAGTTTAGAAGTAATAAGAAACTCTATCTAAGCTAAATAAAACAAATCATATTCTAGTGAAACAATGTAGAATTATTTGTAATAATAAGATATGCATGCATTCAACGATAAGAATCATTGGCTCCGAATCTAATGCTAATATTACATTTATAATCGAGTTTGCACTTTTAAGTTAACATGTACTTTGTATTTTTAAAAGACCTAATTTGCTCCAAACTGAAAATAAATGGATTGCAGGTAATGAAGAAAAAGTCAAACTCGAGCGTAGTAAAACACTAAAACCAATTTACAGTCAACACTAACCTATGCGCCTCCCCTTCCTTAACGACGACGAGGATCCGAAGCAGTTTACTGCCACTAACATGTGGGCCCTACCGTCCTGTGGGACCACATGTCAGTGGCAGTCAGCCGTTACTGCTGCAGCCTTGGCGAGCCTTTCGATTCGGTTCCCCTTCCCGTCGCCTCCTTAAGCAGTCCAACAGTCCAGCTCGCCGGCGGCCACTCGGTCCGTCTACTCTTCGTCATCCGTTGCCTACAGCAGTCCAGTTCGCCGGGCGCTCGGCGCAGCAGCCCATTCCTCCGGCCGGCCGCCGATCTTCTCCGTGAGGTATCCGACGACTCGCGAGATTCTCACTCACTCCTGTGCCGTATCCATTTTGACTGTCTTGGGGTGCCCGCGGGGTGTTCGGCGTTACGCCGCAAAGGAGCGGCGAGGAGAGGTAGGAACAGCACTAGCAAGGCGCCGAGAGCAGCAGCAGATTCTTGATTCCCTCGTCGCCCTCGTCCCGAGCGGTTTCGCGTTGCCGCGGTCTTGGCATCTGATCCCATCTCCGCGCCCGTCGGTTTCCCCCTGGACGACGCAACCGAGAGCTCGGCAAAGTGCAAGGCGCGGCGGTCGGACAGAGCCGCCCTGCTGTCCTCGTATGCTTCCCTTCCTCAAGTTGTCTTCTCGCCAGTCGCCACCACCTCGGCAGTCGGTAGTTAGGTGAAGGTAAACTGCTGCTGTCTTACGCGCCTTTCTTTCTGTTCCTTTCTTTTTTCTTGGCTGCCAGCGGAGCCCAGTAGTCCACCCCACCGGCTGGTTCTTCCTCCTCCGCCGCTGCTCAGCCGTGTGGTGTGGGATTTGAGATGAGATGAGGAGGCGGTGGGGGTGGCTCTCCTCCTTGTGCCGCCCTCGCCGGGGTGGCCGCGCGGCGGCCCCGCTCCCGCAGCCAGATCCACCGCATCTCGAGCCCAAGGTATCATCCGTGGCTAGTGCCTTCGTTTCTTGCCCTGATTGTTTCTTTCGCGATCCAAAAAGGTGATGGGTTTGCTAGGACGCTGGACCAGGAAGGATCCAGGGTAGTTTTGCTTGAAGTTGCTATGACTTTAGTCCATCGCTTGCCGATTGACTGCATATCAAATATAAAGGGAATAGGGGATGTGTAGTCAGGGCGTGTTTACAGTGTGATTGATGAAAAATGGGAGTGGAGATCAAAGCACTAGGGAGTGGACTTATCTTTTAATTTCATGGTTGGAAATTTGATTGCTTGTTCCCAAGGTATAGTTGTAGAAGTTGGTACAAAAGGAAGGGATGAACCAGATACCACAAACAACATGTAGATCAACGGTAACATGCATTGAGACTTCTAGTCCCTCAGTCCTTAATAGTGCAGATATGCGTGATAGGATGTTAGCTGACCATGAATTTTCGCTTCCTCTACCAATGACATGGACTAGGCATGCAGAAATTTAATTTTTCGTACAATAATGTTGAGCAGGAAGTAGAGGAGAACGGCGCTTCTGATAAAGTTGTCATGGAGAACATTCTGTCAAACAATGATTTTTCTGAAGGTCTACATTTGTGGCATCCTAATTGTTGCCATGGATTTGTGGCTGTTGAAGGATCAGGTTACCATCATGGAATAAAGCCTCATTCGGGGTCAAATTATGCTGTACTTACTCATCGCACACATAATTGGCAAGGGCTCGAGCAGGACATAACAGAAAAGGTCACTGTTGGTACCGAGTACATTGTTGCTGCCCATGTCAGAGTTCATGGCGAACTCCATGAGCCTGTTGGAATTAAGGCCACTCTAAAACTTGAGGGCGAGGGTAAAAACTATCAATCAGTTGCAAGGTATTCTAACTGGAAGGTGCTTTTGGTTGTCTTATAGGATATTATACAACATCATGAATTTATCAATTGAAGTTGTTTAACCAGGATTTTAGCCTCAAAAGACTGTTGGGAGAAGTTGGAAGGTTCATTTGAACTAAAAACTCTACCAAGACGTTTGGTGTTCTACATTGAAGGCCCCCCTCCTGGTGTAGACTTGCTCATAGATTCAGTCACCATCTCCTACAAGGTATGCTTTTAAATCTCTTGCTTATGTTCATGTCAGAACCATCTTCTTATGTAAGAATCATGCTCTAAAAGTCTGATTTATACTGTCTTAATATGTCTGCACCATAATTCTCAGTAGTCGTAGCAAAGAGGAGGGAAGAATATGTGCTAAAACTAATTGCAATCATGATATATTTTTCTTAACCCTCCAGTACATACTACAGTTTTTGCTAGGCATAGTTGAGACATGTCACGTTTTGTTTTTTCCATCAAGCTATCAGAGGTTCTAAGGTTGACATTGGGCCTGTTCAGATTGTTGCCACTTTCAACACTACCAAAATTTGGCAATGCCAAAATTTGCTAGGGTAACAAACTAAATGTTCTTTAGCCAACACTACCCTACCAAGATTTGGTAATTTCGGAAGTTTCCACTCTTAGAAACACTACCAAATTTTGGAAAGGCCTCAAAGCAAATGTATCCAACACTAAAAAATTTTGGTAACACCAAAGTATGGCAAAATTTGGCATTAGCAAATATTGGTATGGTTAATTTTGGCAACAAATTGAACAAGCTTATTGTAATATTTGATTGAACAATTAGACTCTATTATCCCATTTTCTAACTGCTTCAGAGTTTCTGTAGAAAACAGAGAGGGCAGCATCCAAACTGGTTAGCAGAACAGAAAACATCATTTCAAATTATGATTTTTCGGAAGGCCTTCATTTGTGGCATCCTATCTGCTGCCATGCATACGTGGCATCTCAATGGTCTGGTTTCCTTGATGGTATTAGAGGGAACTCAGGAGAGAATTATGCTGTAGTTTCGAAGAGAACTGAAAGCTGGCAAGGTCTTGATCAAGATATTACAGATAGAGTATCTGCCGGTACTGCTTATGCAGTTTCAGCATATGTTAGAGTTGATGGGAATATCCATGCAAAAGTTGAAGTCAAAGCAACCTTGAGGTTGCATAATCCAGATGATTCGACACACTACAGTCCTGTTGGAAGGTACTTTTTCATAGAAGTTGTTCAACGATCAAATTTTCTCTCACCAGCCCCCCTAATTGTTCCCATCTTAATTTAACAGTGTGTTAGCTTCAAAAGAAAAGTGGGAGAAGATGGAAGGTTCCTTTTGTTTGACAAATATGCCAAGACGTGTGGTATTCTACTTGGAAGGACCTCCTGCTGGCGTGGACCTTATCATTGATTCTGTAAATATAACTTGCTCTGGATATCAGCAGTTAAAAGTGAGTGCTTTTCCACATGCATTTGCTTTAACCTTTTTCTGAAAAACGTTGTTAACAACCTTTTCTTCATGTGAATCTTGGCATGCTATATGTTTCTTGGAAGTATACTTTGGAGGCTGAGCAACTATCTTGAACGTACTGATTACTGAATGTTATGCTTGACAGCTTCAGCCCTTGTGGAGTGCTAAAATTCTTCTTGGCCAAAAATTATGGTTTGGAGTGCTAAAATTCTCCTTGGCCAAAAATTATGTTTTCAACCATTGCATTTGATCTAACTCTAATATATTCCCAAATAGGATTTTTAGTGCAAAAAGGTAACACATACTTGAATATTTTTTTACGAACTTAAATGTCTGCTTTTACCTTCAGTGGATTTATCTCATCATATGTTTATTCATGCTTTTCCTGCTATGTAAAACAAACATAGTCTTTTGAGCCTATGCTTATTTCTTGTTTCTTTCTTTCTTTCTAAAGGAAGTAAAAGCACCAAGTGGAGTTGATACCATTATTAAGAATCCTCACTTTGAAGAAGGGTTAAACAATTGGTCTGGAAGAGGATGCAATATCTGTAGGCATGAGCTCAATGCTTATGGGAATATTCAGCCTTTCAATGGCAGCTATTTTGCTTCAGCCACTGGACGGGTCCACAATTGGAATGGCATCCAGCAAGATATCACTGGCAGGGTACAGAGAAAAGTTCTTTATGAGATAAGTTCTGCTGTCCGCATATTTGGCAGTGCCAATGACTCGGAAGTCCGCGCTACTCTGTGGGTACAAGAATATGGCCGTGAGCGATATGTAAGCCTTGCAAAGTAAGTATGCTTATTTCATTGATTACACTTTCTGTGACCAGTGACAGCGTTATTTTTGTAAACATAGATACACTGGTTTACTAACATTGTTCTATAAACAAAGGAACCAGGCATCTGATAAGCAATGGACACATCTGAAAGGAAAGTTCCTCCTGCATGCTCCGTTTTCCAAAGCTGTTGTTTTTATAGAGGGCCCACCTGCAGGCATTGACATTCTTGTTGATGGCCTTGTCCTATCTCCAGCAAGAACACTCCATGCTGCACTCCGCCCAAAAATTGAGGTCTAAACCAATTCCTTCTTGCTCAAGAATTCTCGTTTAAATGATCTCGATACATGTTTAAAAGTTTCTCAAACCATGATGATAGACATTGAAATTTTGAACACCAATTCTGAATCAAGGATTTGGTCAAAAAAAATTCTGAATCAAGGAAATTTTCTTTATACTGCAGAATGTTTCATATGGAGCTAATGTAATACATAACAGTGCTTTCACTCACGGGCTTTCTGGGTGGAGTCCTATGGGGTCATGTCGATTGAGTATCTATACTGAATCACCCCATATGCTATCTTCCATCTTGAAGGACCCCTCAACTCAGAAACATATAAAAGGTTGTTATATTCTCGCCACAAACCGCACGGATGTGTGGATGGGTCCTTCCCAGGTGATAACTGACAAGCTTAGGCTGCACACCACTTACAGAGTTTCTGCTTGGGTACGTGCTGGGTCTGGGGGACATGGACGTTACCACGTAAATGTTTGTCTTGCTGTAGATCATCAGTGGGTTAATGGTGGGCAAGTGGAAGCTGATGGCGATCAATGGTATGAAGTCAAAGGAGCATTCAAGCTTGAAAAGCAGCCATCCAAAGTCACTGCATACGTCCAGGGGCCTCCTCCAGGTGTTGATCTCAGAGTTATGGGGTTCCAAATTTATGCGGTTGATAGAAAAGCACGTTTTGAATATCTGAAGGAGAAAACAGATAAGGTGAACTTTCCTAACTTTTTCTGTTTGTAAAGATGTAAATCTGTGTCTGCAGAAGCTTGTAATGAATCTTTATTTTCTTCATGGCAATTTTAGACCAAAATTTGGTCTGTACAGTATCCATTACTTGCTTATAATAGTGATGATTGTGGGCAACATTAAGTTATCTTTTTTTTCTCTAATAGGTACGGAAGCGTGATATCATTCTGAAGTTTCAGGGATCAAATGCTGCAAATCTTTTTGGTTCACCTATCAGGATACAGCAGACCGAGAACAGTTTTCCATTTGGATCGTGCATAGGGAGAAGTAACATTGAGAATGAGGATCTTGCTGATTTCTTTGTGAAGAACTTCAATTGGGCTGTATTCGAGAATGAACTGAAGTGGTACTGGACAGAGGCTGAACAAGGCAGACTAAATTATAAAGATTGTGATGAGTTGCTTGAATTTTGCCGGAAACATAACATTCAAGTTCGTGGTCACTGCTTATTCTGGGAAGTGGAAGATTCAGTCCAGCCATGGCTTCGATCGTTGCATGGTCACCACCTGATGGCTGCTATACAAAATCGTTTGCAAAGTCTGTTGTCAAGGTACAAAGGTCAGTTTAAACATCATGATGTAAACAATGAGATGCTTCATGGGTCTTTCTACCAAGATAGACTGGGAAGGGATATTAGAGCTCACATGTTTAGGGAAGCACATAAACTTGAGCCTTCAGCAGTCCTCTTTGTGAATGACTACAATGTCGAAGATGGGTGCGACTCAAAATCTACACCAGAAAAATTCATTGAGCAGATTGTTGATCTCCAAGAAAGGGGTGCTCCAGTTGGTGGGATTGGCTTGCAAGGTCATATCAGCCATCCAGTGGGAGACATCATCTGCGATTCCCTGGACAAGCTCTCCATACTGGGTCTCCCTATTTGGATCACTGAACTGGATGTCACTGCAGAGAATGAACACATCCGAGCTGATGATCTGGAGGTGTTCCTTCGCGAAGCATTTGCGCATCCTACCGTGGAGGGGATTATCCTTTGGGGATTTTGGGAGATGTTTATGTTCCGAGAACATGCTCACCTGGTTGATGCTGATGGAACGATCAACGAGGCTGGCAAAAGGTACCTTGCTTTAAAGCAAGAGTGGTTAACCAACATTACAGGCAACGTGGATCACCATGGAGAGTTGAAATTCAGAGGTTACCATGGGTCATACACGGTAGAAGTAGCAACGCCTTCAGGAAAGGTAACCACATCATTTGTTGTTGCCAAGGAGAACGCGGTTCAGGTGGTTACTTTGAACATTTAGCTTGTACGATACGGTCATATGGAGTGTGTTCTGGTATATATACTGCGATGTCTTTTGGAATTGGATACTGAGAGTTTCCTGTTTGCTGCCAACAATTTACTATGTATACGAACTGCAGAAATTGCTGCCATGTCACATATATAGTTAGTGCCATACCCAACCCACGTTTATCTCAAAGTTCCTTATTATTGTCTTTTCATTTTAAAGATAATGGAAGTATTACCACCGGCCTCTGCACGACTGCACCAATGAGAAAGCACATGGCCGATTGTTTTTGCACCAATGAGAAAGCACATAGCCGATTTTTTTTAATAATGGAAATATTACGTCTAACCTCTGCACCAACTAAAAAGCATGAAACTATACACTAGGATTTGAATCCTAGTCGTAGAGTCATACGCATGGCTCCATGACCACACCAATGATGCTTATTGCAAAGTTTTTAGTGGAAATTTATTCTTTTGCCATAGGCACCAGGGCTGTCCCGGGGATTTCGGGACCATGTGTAAAATATTAACCGAGTCCTAAATTTAAGTGATAAAATAAAATGATAATAATTTATACTCCATGACATGGCTCAAAAGTTGATGTGCTCTCAGGTGTTCCGATCTTTCAATGAAAGGGATAATTTCGATTGTAAGGAGGCGAAGTTGACGACCTAACTACAACCATCAAAAGATGTTGCGCCTTAGCGATCGCTACACCAACTTCAGGGGTTGTTCGTGTTCTTAACAGAGCACGATCAACCTAATCATGAGGGTATTTGTTCCTGCAAGCAATCGAGAACTAGAAAGAACAAGATGCACAAGCAACTTAATTGCGAATAAAAGATGAAAGCCCCAATATAAATCTGAATATGAAGGTGGGATTCTATAACGAGAAAATGGCGTTCTAACCGACCACAGCTTTACCCGGCAAAGTAGCGATGCTAAACTTTGATCTAAACAAAACCCAAACTAAACCTAAGGGAGTGGCTATGTATTTATATAAGAAGAGGGGCTAGGGACGGCGTTCTGGACGTGGCACGCCACCCTAGGTTGTACAAGGCCCATGGGCCCAGGTGGAAATGACGCAACATCGTTAGTCATAGTTTCTAGAAATAGGTTGGCACTCTTTTGGCAATTGCGGTCGACTTGGATTGAATTTCAGGGTGAAGCCGGATCCGTTGGAAAGAAGACACCGAGACCTTTCCATCAAGTATTCTTGAGCTCCAAATGGACTCCTAGATCAACGGACATACTTGTTTCAATTTGGGACTGTGTAGAAGGCCGAACCGAAAACTTCTACGTTGTATCATGCTTTAGCTTGTGTGCATATTCTCCTTCATTCCTAAGTATAATAACATCATCACAAGCATTTAGTAGTATCCTGTTCAGCAAATCATGCTTATGCAACTCTAAGAACGAATTTACCTGATAATTAATTTGACGGGCATGACCTCGTGTGATTGGCCCTTGTATCACCGGTTTAGCTTGTGTACTTGGCGTGGCTATATCCATGATGGAGATGTCCTCATCATCCTTCCCCTCTTGAATTGGAGTTGTCCTCGACTCAAGCTCATCCTCCTCTCCTAGATATGGCTTCAAATCAACAACATTGAAAGTATCGATAACCTCATAATCTGCAGGCAACTCATTCTTGTATGCATTATCATTTATCTTAGTAATCACTTTGAAAGGTCCATTAGCTCTAGACATCAATTTAGACTTGCGTAAAGATGCAAATCTATCTTTTCTTAAATACAACCAAACAAGATCACCAGGTTGAAAAGTTAATTCTCTTCTACCTTGACTACCGGCAACCTTATATTTCTCGTTCATGCACTCTATGTTCTCTCTAGTGGTTTCATGCAATTTTAACACAAATTCAGCACATTTAGAAGCATCTAAGTTCACTTTTTTAGAAGATGGCAATGGAAAAATAGCAATAGGAGTACGAGGATTGAAACCATATACCACCTGAAACGGGCTCATCTTCATGGTAAAGTGCAATGAGCGATTATAGGCGAACTCCACATGAGGTAGACACTCTTCCCACATCTTCAAATTTTTCTTCAATACAGCCTGCAACATCATAGATAAAGTGCGATTGACCACTTCAGTTTGGCTATCTGTTTGGGGATGACATGTAGTAGAAAATAATAGTTTAGTCCCTAACTTGTTCCATTGTGTTGTCCAAAAATGGCTCAAGAACTTCGTATCACGATCTAAAATAATTGTAGATGGCACTCAATGCAATTGAACGATCTCCCTGAAGAACAAATTAGCAATGTGTGTAGCATCATCGCTCTTATGACAAGGTATGAAATGTGCCATCTTTGAGAATTGATCAACCACAACAAAAATGCTATCCCTTCCCCTCTTAGTCCTAGGCAGTCCTAACACAAAATCCATTGAAATATCCTCCCATGGAACACTAGGAACATGAAGAGGCATATATAAACCATGTGGGTTCAGTTGAGACTTAGCTTTATTGCACGTCGTACAACAGGAAACGTAGCGCTCAACATCGCGCCTCATCTTTGGCCAATAGAAGTGACTGGCCAACACATCCTTGGTCTTCTTCACACCAAAATGTCTCATAAGCCCGCCTCCATGTACTTCCTGTAGCAACAACAAACAAACAGAGCCAGCTGGGACGCATAGCTTGTTAGCTCTAAACACAAACCATCATTAACAACGAACTTATTCCATGTATTTCCCTCTTTGCAATTCAGCAAAACATCTTTAAAATCAGCATCATGCACATATTGATCTTTAATTGTTTCCAAACCAAAAATTCTGGTGTCAAGTTGTGAAAGCATGTTATATCTCCTCGACAAAGCATCAGCAATAACATTCTCCTTCCCTTTCTTATATTTTGACATAAGAAAAAGACTCAATAAATTCAACCCATTTTGATGGCAACGGGATGCCTGATCTTCCGTTAGGTAAAGATAACTATTGATTTGGTGGAGAATCGACACTCACGATCCGGCTTTTGATCACCAAGACCCGAACCCTGCAATTGCAGTACCACGTCTCCTCTCGTTATCAACCGTGCGCTGCCCAGTTGACCTCGCCACGAAGTCTAATCCCTGCATGCGAATTGAAAAACACAAGCAAGAACAAGAAAGATTGCAACTCAATTGCAGATGAATGATTATACTCTCGAGTTGGGGTCTCACAAACCGATAAACGGCCAAACTGTTCAAGGACAGAATAATCTAAGCAAAACCCACCCCTAAACAATGACGGCTACTGTATATATATGAGTTGGGACGTCCTAGGGTTATCCCTAGGGCCCACACCCCTTGGGCTTAGCCCACGACATGATTACAAGGTCCAAGACCCAAAAGAGACTCGGACTGAAAGAGGTATGTGTCTTGTTTTGATGATTTTGGACAGCTCAGGAGGAATTTTGACGTGAAACCAAAACCATCTGAAAGTAGAATTCATAAGCTTTCCAACAAGTACTTGTAGGCCCTGTAACTCCTTCTGGATAAAAAGTTATGGCCGTTTGAAATTGACGCTGTCTCCCAGCCTGAAACTGAATCGGTCTCGGAAATAGGAGTTTACTTACACTTGTTGTCTCCACTTCAATATGTGATGTATTGAGCTATTCTCCATGGTCTTCTCCCAGGTTCCTAAGAACAATAAAATCATCACAAGAATTAAATAGCATGCCATTCGTAGAAATATTCTCATGTAAGCTTAGAAACGCATTCACCTGGCGATTAAGTTGTCGAGCATGTGCACGAGTAATTGGTCCTTAGATCGGTTGCACATCTTGTTCATCATGAAGAGGTTGTAAGTGTGTATCTAAAGACATGATGTTCTCATCACATTTAGCATGTCGACGGTTCAGTTTACTTTGACTTCGAATATGCTTCAAAGATTCATGATCAGAATGTATAGCAAACTCCTTGGACCATAAATAATATTGTCAAGTTTCTGAAGTTTGAACTAATGCATATAATTCTTTGTCATAAGTAGAATAGTTCAAATTAAGCCCAAATAATTTTTCACTAAAATAAGCGACAGGCTTACCTTCTTGAGTCAGCACGGCTCCAATCCCAATTCCACTAGCATCACACTCAAGTTCAAAAATCTTACCTAAGTCAGGAAGTTGCAGCGGTAGTGCATAAGTCAAATTTTCCTTTAACAAGTTGAAAGCGTCTTGTTATGGCTGTCCCTATTGGAACTGTACGTCTTTTTTTGATAGCTCATTCAATGGTGCGGCAATGGCACTAAAATCCTTCACAAAATGGCGATAGAACCCAGTAAGATCTAGAAAACTCCGCACCTGTGTGACCGTTTTAGGAGTCGACCAACTCTAGATTGCTTCAACCTTGACTCGATCAACTTCAATTCCTTATGGAGTAATGACATAGCCAAGAAAAGCAACTCGATCGGTGCAAAAGGTGCACTTCTCAAGATTACCAAATAAACATGCAGCACGTAAAGCAATAAAAACAACACGTAAATGGTCAAGATGTACCTCTAATGATTTGCTATAGATCAGAATATCATCGAAGTATACCACAACAAATCTACCAAGGAAAGCTCGTAAAATCTCGTTCATTAATCTCATGAAAGTGCTAGGTACATTAGTTAAAGCAAAAGACATCACTAACCACTCATATAACCCAAACTTAGCTTTGAAAGCTATTTTCCATTCATCTCCCAATTTCATGCGGATTTGGTGGTAACCACTACATAAATTAATTTTAGAGAAAATGATAGAGCCACTCAATTTATCAAGTATGTCATCAAGCCTAGGAATAGGATGACGATATCTGATGGTTATATTATTAATTGCTCTACAATCCACACAGATACGCCATGAACCATCTTTCTTAGGCACCAAAATAACCGAAACAATACATGGGCTAAGAGATTCGCGTATGTACCCTTTGTCCAACAATTCTTGAACTTGGCACTGAATTTCTTTTGTTTCCTCGGGGTTGGTCCTGTATGGCGCACGGTTGGGCAATGATGCACCAAGGATCAGATCAATTTGATGCTCAATCCCGCGCATCAGTGGAAGCTCCGGTGGTATCTCCTTTGGAAAAACGTCATCAAACTCCTGCAAAAGGTCAGTGACGGCAGGAGGCAAAGAGATAGGCACATCCTCAAATGAAAACAAAGCGTCCTTGCACACCAAAGTATAGCAAATAGTAGCACTAGTATCCAATTCAACAACATTAGATTTAGTATCAAGCAAACAAGCACCCTTCAGTTTAACCACATTTTTCTTGCTATGATCAGATTTAGGTTCTTTCGTTTTATGTTGCTCAAGTTCTTTTGCCACAATCTGATTTTCACTCTTAGCATTCTCTTGATGTTTTACTTTATTAGATCTAGCAAGATTTGTTCTACCATGATGCAGAGAGTCTTTATCATATTGCCAAGGTCTACCTAACAACACATAACATGCATGCATATGTACGACATCACAGTCAACAAAATCACAGTAAGAACTAATTGAAAAATTCAACCTTACCAATCGTGTTACCTTAAGCTTCCCGAGATTATTGAACCATTGAATGTAGTATGGTTGTGGGTGTGGCTTAGATTCCAAAGTGAGCTTCCCCACCATCTCAGAGTTGATCAGGTTTTGGCAACTCCCTCCATCAATGATGTTGCGACAAGACTGTTCCTTTACAACACACTTGGTTTGAAATAAATTGTGCCTTTGATTGTGCTCCGCCTTCCCCATTTGTGCACTCAACACACGCTGCACAATGGGGGTCTCGTAATGGTCCGCATCTTTAGGAACAATGTGCTCTTCAACTTCACTCCCTGTGTAGTTAGCTACAAACATATCATATGTATCTTCATCCAAATCACTAGCTGAAGAATACTCACCATTATCCTTCATAATTAGAATGCGCTTGCTTGGGCATTCACTCCACACATGCCCAAATCCCTTGCATTGATGGTATTGAACATCCCTAGTATGCCCTGTAGAAGCAACTGATGAAACACTTTTTGCGGGTGCTTGAGCTAAACTTTTGGCTGCTTTGGAAACTATTGGTGCTGTAGTGGATGGAGTAGAACGTGGTTTGCTCACTAAGACCGACAGTGTAGGTGCATGGCTTGTAGATGCAGTGGGAGGATGCCTTTCCCATGAAGTAACACGCCCTGTAGGAAGATTAGTCCTTGTGCTTGCTCATCACCCCTGTATTTTTCTTTCAGCTTTACAAGCATAGTGAAATAACCGAGTAATATTATCATACTTCTTGTAAATAAGAATATCATAAATTTCTCGGCCTAAACCAGTAAAAAAACCTAGCCATAGCAGCTTCCTCACTCTCTACTAACCCACAGCGTATCATGCCAGTTTGCAACTCCTGATAGTACTCCTCTACACTCTTGTTGTCCTGCTTCAATTATTGCACTTTCTGTAATAAATCCCGCGCGTAATAGGAAGGAACAAATCTAGCACGCATAACTCACTTCAAGTTAGCTCAGGTTGGTGGGATTGCATTGACATGTGTACGACAGTACTCACTCCACCAAACAGAAGCAAAATTAGTAAACTCACTAGTAGCAGTCCTAACCCTCTTATTTTCAGGAAGATCATGGCAAGCAAACTTTTGATCTACTGTTAACTCCCATGAAAAATAAGCATCAGGGTCATATTTCCCATCAAAAGGTGACATAGTGAATTTTATCTTACCAAGTGAATCGTCACTGTCACGTGCCTCACGACATGGGCACAGAGGAGGCATGCCATAACGATTGCGTCGATGTTGACGCTGATCAGGATCATCCTCAGAATCAGCAACATAGTCGTCATTGTTTTCACCCTTGTCGCTGTCCCAAGCGTCGTGTCCTGCAACAAATGGGTAAGGTGCCAATGGAGGTTCCATCAGAGGAGGTACTCAGGCCATCTCATCAAGACGTCGTACAATATCTGCAAGACGCCGTGAGCTTGGTGTTGGCATTAATCTGCGTAGTCTCCACATGAGCAAGTTTTTCATTCGTGTGATGCACGTCCTCTTCAAGTTCTTCTGTGTGAAGCCTGACTTGATTGTCAAAGTGTTGTATGTTGCGCTTGGTGTGAGGTGAATGTTGAACTCCGTCAACAGATTCTTCATCTCCTGCCATGTTAGAAAGGAAAGAAGAAACAAGAACAAACACACAAGAGAAAAAATTCTGAGACGACTAGGATGTGGCTACAACAAATCACTCACTCTCAACTCGTGCAATCAAGTTCTTACCAGTTCTTACCAAGCTAAGCAGGTGGTGATGGCAACTGTCAAACTTTGAACCAACTCCTGGAGAAGGTGTATTGATGCTTCGTTGCCAGTCCCTGTCAAGTAGTAGTCGGACTTGTGGAGCTATAGGTGGGTTGAAAGTGCTCAAAAGAAAACTAGAATCACGTTAGTCAACCCAAATTGAATAATCGTTTAAAGTCGGTACCGTGCTGGTCCTAAGTTAGAACGTACTAGAGGCATGAGCCTAGGCACAAACGATACCATAAACGACTCCAAACAGAATTACAAGGAGGCACTCGCTGAAAGGAACAAAAGGTGAGGCTCAAACTTTTTTTTCACTCCTTTCTTTCTTTCTTTCTTTTTTTTGGTGCGGCTTTTTTTAGCACCTTTTTGCCTTTTTTTTTTAATATTTTTTGAAAAATAAATTTCCAAAGACCAAACTAACAACAAGGAAACTAACAAAGGAAAACTGGCCAAAAATAAGGAAAAACAGGGCTAGAAACACAACCAAACTTTGTAGGTCTCTAATCATAGAGAAGACGACCAGATATGGGAGTGCACCCAAAAGCAAAGTTGTAGATCTGCTCTTCAGCTTTCCAACAAGTATTTAAACACCCAATTTCGAGTCCGTATGGATCAAAACCAACTATTTTTACTAACAATGCTCAAACTAACTCCGAATCCTACTCGGTTCAAACTTGCCAATCCGAGTAGAACTCCCACAAAGCTCGTATTTAACTAAGGAAAACGACCAGGACTCGTCCAAGATGTGGATGCTAAGGTGATATTGATGGCAAAAGTGGTGGCGGTGGCGGCGATGACGATGTGAATTGCAGCAGTGGTGGCGGCGTGGATGGTGTCAGCAATATTTATGGCAGTAGTGGTGATAGCGTGGAAAACAGCAACGATGGAGGTGGTACTAGACGTGACAAGAATTCAAAACTCCAGACCAGCAACTTGACATGACGACGCAGTCGAAAACTCAAAAAGCAAAGACTAAGCAAAACTAGTAAGGGGATCAAAAAATTTTTTTGGATTTCAGGTAATCTAATCTACTTTTTTTTTGGCTTTTTCTGGATTATAGGTAAAAAAAGTAAACTAAAAATCTCTCACTGATCAACTGAGGCTCTGATACCACTTGATGTGCTCTCAGGTGTCCCGATCTTTCAATGAGAGGGATAACTTCGATTGTAAGGAGGCGAAGTTGACAACCCGACTACAACCGTCGAAGGACATTCTGCCTTAGTATTTGCTACACCAACTCCAGAGGCTGTTCGTGTTCTTGACGGAGCACGATCAACCTAACCACGAGGGTATTTGTTCCTGCAAGCAATCGAGAACTAGAAAGAATAAGATGAGCAAACAACTCAATTGTGAATAAAAGATGAAAACCCCAATATGAATCTGAATACGAAGGTAGGATTCTGTAACGAGAAAATGGTGATCAAATCGACCACGGCTTTACCCGGCTAAGTAGTGACGTTAAATTTTGATATGAACAAAACCCAAACTAAACCTAAGGAAGTGGCTATGTATTTATATAAGAAGAGGGGCTAGGGACCTAAGGAAGTGGCTATGTATTTATACAAGAAGAGGGGCTAGGGACAGCGTTCTGGACGTGGCACGCCGCCCTAGGTCGTACAAGGCCCATGGGCCCAGGTGGAAGTGATGCAGTACCATTAGTCATAATTTCCAGAAATAGGTCAGCACTCTTTTGGCAATTACGATCGATTCGGATTGAATTTTAGGGTAAGGCTAGATCTGTTGGAAGGAGGACACCGAGACCTTTCTATCAAGTACTCTTGGGCTCCAAATGGATTCCTGGATCAATGAACATGCTTGTTTCAATTTGGCACTATGTAGAAGTCCAAATCGAAATCTTCTGTGTTGTATCATGTTTTAGCTTGTGTGCATATTCTCCTTTATTCCTAAGTACAATAACATCATCACAAGCATTTAGTAGTATCCCGTTCAGCAATTATGCTTATGTAACCCTAATAACAAGTTACCTGATAATTAATTTGATGAGCATGAACTCTGTGATTGATCCTTGTATTACTGGTTCAGCTTGTGTACTTGGCGTAGCTATATCCATGATAGAGATATCCTTATAAAAAATTAAAATACTAAATAAACCTATGCGCGTATATATATACTACTTAAAAAAATCGTAGTGGTGACGGTGACTAGACATGCGGATTCCTGACCATCCGATCAGTATATCGAACGGCCAGATCGTCTGCCGCACCCTCATCCGTCCAATCCGTCCAGATCAGATCGGCCCTCACCGCTGCCCTCCGCCAGCCGCCTATCTCCTTCCTCCCCCTCGGACGCCGCCACCTCAACCTTCTCCCTTCGACTTGCGCCGCCTGTCCCCCTTTCGCCCGGGCGCGCGCCGCCGCCACCGCCGCCACGGGGCCCAAGAAGCCCCCCAGACCGCTCGCCCACGCGGCGCTCGCCGAGGTCAACCGCGCCATAGCCCTCGACCCCTGCGACGCCGCGCCGCTCATCCTCAAGGCCCTCGTCCTAGACCTCTAGGGCCACTGCCTCCCCACGCTGCGCGCACTCGCGAAGCGCGCCGAGATCGCGCTCACGCTCCACCGCCTCCGCCTCGACCAGGCCGCCGCCGGCCTCGCGGAGGCCGTTCGTCTCAACCCGCAGAACACCCACGCTCCTCGGGTTGAAGATAGTCAACAATGCTCGGTGCAATGAAGGGGAAAAGGAGGTGACTATTTATATTCTTGTTTGTCTCTAGATAAACTCATTTCATAACCTACAATGTAGTTTTGATAGTTTATTTATCAGAGATTATATCACAATGAATGGTTTTTATAGCTACGTGGATTCCACATGCATACTTACCACAGTAGAAATGTGCTCTAACCATTTCCTTTATTATATCAAGTTTACTTTTTGGATTGCATCTCGAACTTTTCCATGGTCATGAACCGGTAAAAATCGCTAATGATTTGGTCTCCAACGCTCTTGGACAGGACATTTTTTGGAGTGTTACGAGGAAAGCATATTTGGAAAAAATTGATGGCAGTTTGACGAGGGGTAAACGATGGGCTCTTTCTTTTTGTATCTTTCTTACATCTTGATTTAAAGTGCACGAAGGAAGAAGAATACACACACTGAAAACTGAGGCTTTTCAGTTTACCTATTAAATGAAGGTTGTTCACATTATTCACTACGACACCAGTCGTGTTTATTGGAAAATTAATCTTCTGGTGCTTGGAAATGTTTTTAAGACCTTTCACTATTGAAAATTTTCTAGTTTCAGACTTCCTTTTGTAACGGATTTTTTAAACTCTATTTTTACTTTTGAACATTTTTCATGTTTCAGACTTCCCTTTGTAAGAGATTCCTTAAAATCCCTTTTTAAGAAATGGCAGGGGGCGTTGCTTAATCAAATTAGCAGGATCAGAGGTTATGTATATGTTGTTTTTACAAGAGGTTTGGCCCTATTGTTTCCAAGCTAATTTCTATTGTTTATCTTAAAGTGCCTGTTTGTTGTAATGGCCGATCCAAGCAAGCCGTAGAAAAACATATCAATTAAAATAAGCAGAGCTAATGTTGAGGCCTGTTTTATTTGCCTTATAAGATAATACTATTGGATGTGATTTTGTATAATTGGATGAAGTATATGGTTTGTTTATTTGCATTGCTTCAAATGAATAGTGCTTCTGATGAATGTTACTCTTCTATTTTTAACTTTCGCATGGATTTCGGCTGCATGTTGAATAGTATTATGTTTTTATTTTCCTTTAATTTTTTTCGCAACGTAGGTTCCCTTTATTTCTAATTTTTAAGCATGACTATATATTTCTGATGATATGCATGTATTATTGAGAACGTGCATTGTGTGTGGGTTCTTTCTTTATTCAATTTGTATTATCAAATATCGCCGTAGCATTAGCACGAGCATAATAAATCTACAACGGAAAGATGCTCTATGATGAAAACATTTGTATTGTCCTTAGGGCTACACACTTGAAATTTCCATCCAGCAGCCTGGACTCTTCAGCTCCTTGCTTGAGACACATGAAATACTTTTGTCATTCAGTGCATCTTGTCGCTTCTGAGGCTGCCTGTTACCGATATGTGTTTGTATCATGCGGTTCTATAAATAACCGCAGACTTGAAATTGATGGGGTGGTGTCTTTGTGGCTTAATTTACAACGTGTGAACCTGCAGTTGTGCTAAAAGCTGGGTCAGTAGATAGAGAAGTAATTGTATTTTGAGATAAATTTGAATCCTAGAAATAGCTATATTTTGAGATGGATGGAGTACCAAATAATTTGTTTTGTTTGCAGCAATGATTTTTGAATGGAGAATTTAAAAGATTAGGTTTATGTTGTTTTGCACAACTACATTAAGTTTACATAGAGTTTGTGTACCATTGTTCCACTCACTAGGCGTGCGGCCGTGGGGGACTGCAGGCGGTGCTGTGGCTGCGCCCCCGTGGTTTGCTGCTGTGTTGTGTTAGCGGCAGCCAGCAGGACCGCAGGAGCCAGCCAGTCAGGAGCAGCATCAGGCCGTCAGCGTCAGGGACAGGGGCAGCAGGGCTAGGGCGCCCAATGGGTTGAGGTTTAAAGCGAGACAAGAGACAACGAGTCGCCGGAGCAGCACGACGATCGGCTGGCAGCCGGACGAATCGATGCGACCATGCTGAGTCTGTGAGTCGTTGCACTCCTGGACTGTTTTTGCTCACCTTAACTGCACCCACTGGGCCAATGGGCTTGCCTTCATGTACTAAGGTATTTAGACTTAGGGGCCCTAGAAATTAGGGGCCTTGTACAATTGCTTGTTTGGCACACCCTCAGAGACAGCCCTGACAGGCACCTATATACCCATCAAATGATTAGTAATGCCAAGGAATTTTCTGTTATTATGATCGTGCCACTCAACTCTATAGGCACATATATTTTGGTATATGAAAGGGATGATTCGTTGTTTGCCTTAATAAAACTCACACGCCCACTTATTCGTTCATGATAAGTCACCGACATATGGATGTCAATCTACACTCCCTGCCGAATCATGCGAAAAAGCAACTTTCACGGTTCCACTTGTATTCTCTTGTAGTCTAAACCTTACATCTGAATGAGCTCTTCCAGCTTAAACCAATGTTAATAGAAGAGTAAGCTACTGTTCCAAAACTCATCAAGTCAGTTAGAGTAGTACTATCGAAAAGATAACCTATACAACAGCACTCTACAAGCTTGTCTCCAAGCAATTCCCAAAAACTTTCTTTTTTTTCTTCTAATCTTATCTCTACACCTGTCATCATCTCCATACATTGACTGGTAGCATCTACTCACGTGGACCCTACAACTGCATGAGCCAATAGGTGACGATCTGGTGCTGCTTCTCTCGTCTCAATGCAGGCGTATAGTCGATGAGAGCATCTTCACTTTCAGCAATAGTCTTTATTTTAAAATCTTTAACTCTATTTTCTTTAGATTTTAAAAATAACCTAAACTTAATAATGATCTGTATTTTTTAGGCCCTATTTCTTTTTTTATAAGTGCAAACACTGTTGATCAGCTATGCCCTCCGTGGTTTCTCCTCCATCTATCTGACAGGTGAATCCATCCTCAATACAGGCCTGGGAAAGGACCAAGGCAGCAATCTCTTCATCGATCATCTTACTAACCATATCACCCACCTTGTCATCATCAGAGGCCACCACGGGTTTCTCCTCATTGGTATTAGCCATGTTCTTCAGCATAACATCACGCTGCTTCGAAGTTCCATAATCAATTGCTTCCTTCCCATCAACACGGGATTCAGATGACATTGCCCTCTTATTATCATTTGACGAATCAGCGGATTCAAGAGGCACCAGCTGCAGGACACTGCCAACGATCTCAGCACGAGCTGCCAAACCTGCCATGGCGCCAATCGGGTCCTCCTGCAATGGCTTCTCATCAAAAAGCTCGATCACGGGGCCCTCCTCGGACACGAAGACCACGTCGCCTTTCAGACTTGCCATGGCCGCATCTCTCTTGTGACCACAATCCATGTCGCGTGTCACCGGCGCGGGGAACAAGAACGACGGCGAGATGAAGCCGCTCTCGAGCGCGACGCCGCAGCATGCGCAGGCCAGGTCCCGCTCGCCGAGCTCGCTCCGCCTCATCCACGACAGCAGCGCCTTACGGAACGCGGCCGACGCGCAGTCCTCTCACATGTCCCCGGCGTCGGCGAGCCGCCGGTGTGCGCGGCAGTACCCGAGGCGCGACACCTCGGCGGCGTGCGCGTAGCACAGCACGCGGCGGCGGGGCAAGCAGGCGCAGGGCGGCGGCCGGGGCCTCTCACCGTTTTCCGTTCGATCTGCCTCTTTTCAGACGCACGTTCTTTCGATCTCCGTCCTCGCAGATGCCCGGTGGTGGAAAATTATCTTAGGCGCCAGGGGGCATAGAACCCCGTCAGGACCAGGGACATGGAGAGAAGATTTAATGGATTTCTTATTTTCTCTTTATTTTAAAGTTTTAATAGAATTCTGAGTCCTGCTAGATCTAATTTTTTTACCTCGCTATCTAAAAACTATTTAAGATTATATTTAACGTCTCTGCTGAAGATGCTTTTAGTTGTCCGCTCATTCTCTTCTTTTCTCTCACCTTCATCTCAATGCTTTTGCCAGTGGATCCATTATATCCTTAAAAAATCCTATTCGCTCTAACTTCAAACCAAATTCTCTTTTTTTTTTGTGTATTTAGTGGGGATTGTGGATTTTTTGAAAAAAAACTTCTCTCTTCTTTTACACCTACTTTATTTTTTGCATTAACATTTATACATTTTCCACATAATAAATACAATATTTGCATGACAGAGAAACATCTTTGGCCTTCCTACTGTCTACCCCTCTGTCCAAAAAATCACTACTAGCATCCTAATGTATATTTAGTAGAGAGATAAAATGACTAAAATACTCCTTATAAATAGTAAATTAGTATTGGTGAATGGATAGATTAGGGGTATTAAAACGATAAAATTTCTCGATTTTTGAATTAAAGCTAGGTAAAAATATAGAAATTAATTTATTTTAGAAGAAAGTTTGAACTACAGTAATTGGTTTATTTTGTGACTAAGGCAGTAGTTTGGATTAAGGTTTTTAACGGTATATTCACATTTTAGTTCCAACAAGAAAACTGAGAAAATGGCGAATGGCCAAAATACCCTCTACCCCCACCGACTCCGATCAGCAGAGCCGTACTGCTGCCGGAGAGGCACGACCAGCCTTCACCTCTCCCGCGTCTCGCCTCGTCGCGCTCGCGGACGGCGAACTGGCCCGGAGCCACGGGCTCGTCGGAGTTAGACGGCATCCCCTCCTTCCTTACCCCGCCCTAGCCTCCTCCTCCCCTGTGTGGCCTCCTCGCGCGCACAGCCCGTCGAGCAGGTCTGGAGAGGTGACGCGGCCGGCCTCCATCTAGGCTCGAATCGAATCGGAGGTATCCACTCTTCTCTCGTAGCCCTCCCCTACTCCTCCTCCATGCCCACATCATGAGCCGGCGTGGCATGGATTGGAAATCCATCTTACATGGATTGATTTGATCCAGTTTCTTCCGGATTACTCTGATGCATGGCAGAGTACTAAGAGCAGTTTGTTAGGTTCGCCCATCACCGAGGAATAATTGCTTGGATACATACAGTAACAATGGAAGCAGTTCATGACTGCGTGGTCAAGCTGGTTAGTATTTTGCTGCATAATTGAAAATCTGTTAAATGCCAATTATGGCATGGTGAAATGGATGTTTGGGTTTGGCTGATACTGCTGTTGGTTGATAGAGGAGCAATCCTCAGCGGCGCAGGGATACCGTTTATGTTGGCTGCGGGGCTGGATTTGGGGGTGACAGGCCCATGGCTGCTCTGAGGTTACTGGAGAGAGTCAAGGAACTTAACTACCTCGTGCTCGAGTGTTTGGCGGAGCGAACTCTTGCAGATCGCTACCAAATTAAGATGTCAGGAGGAAAAGGATATGACCCCCGAGGTATAAGATTCTCTGCTCAAAGTATGTGATACCTATTATGTTCTGGACTACATATCTGGTTTTCGGATTGTGGAGAGAATTTTCTGCAAGTCTAACTTGTATATGTTCGTTTTTTTTGAATGGAAACTTGTATATGTTCTTTCCACCAAATCATAGAGAAATGCCTATTTGGGTCTTTTTCTCTGGAGGAAAAGACTACAACTTTATTTTACTGTGTTATGTTTACCATTGTAGATAAGACACTTTTCTTAATATGGTTACATGCAGTTAAGGAGTGGCTGTCTGTGCTTCTACCCTTAGCCTTGGATAGAGAAGTTTGCATAATAACTAACATGGGTGCTGGTAAGACATTGCAAACCATAGTTTGGTATTGCCTGATTCGTTTTTTTTGCTCGTTTAGATAATATATGTGCCTTTGTACTTTATCAGTGGATCCACTTGGAGCACAGGAAGAAGTTCTGGAGCTGGCATCTAATTTGGCATTGGATATAACAGTTGCTGTCGCTTATGAAGCATCTTCAGGTACCTTTTTGGTCTCCTCTATGTAACCAAGAAATGATCTTTTGTTGCTATAAGACCTTGCATGGGTTAAAGAATTCAGTCATGCAAAGCTGAATTCAAGCTTAGGTTGTCTCCTTTTGCAGGAAATTCTGTATTTTCCAATGAATCAACTGGGGTGGGACAGGTAATCTATTTTGATTTCTTTGACACATTTTGACTTCATGTTAGTCCATTTCCTTCTAACAAACTTGTTGCTTTTTAAACATATGACAATTACCCTCGATTGATCAGTAGCATCCAAACTTTTGAAGTTACATTATGTGAGTTACCTATTTTAATGTATGTACCATGTGGTTCAGCCATAGAACAATTTTGGTCTACATGAGGTGGCCATTTGATTATTACTGGGAGATGTAAATAAATCTTCAGAGAAAAACCATAATTTTTAAGCAAGTAGAAATTTACTCATCAGGAGATGCAATTCTACAGTGTACCCAAACTCCAGCACTTATTATTAACATATTTTCCTTGCCTTGTTTTGACACAGACATTGTTCTAACCATTTTTTACTCAAATGTTCTTATGTTCAACCAAAATTTGCTATTTTGGTTCTCTATTTGATGTTTTTGTTGTATGTGAAGGGCAGAAGCACATATCTTGGTGCAGTATCCATTGTACACTGCCTGGAAAATGGCAAACCACAAGTTGTCATTACTTCTCGGGTTGCTGATGCTGCGCTGTTCTTAGCACCTATGGTATGTTTTCAATGGCTTGTTCAGTTGTTCTTATGTTTGCAAACAATAAAATGACTTTTTTTAACTCTTTTTGTGTTAGTGTAAATGTTAAAGTGTGTATTACTTCAGGAAAAGGGTTCTCTGAAGTGTTTAGCAACATGCATGCATTAGAAATATGTGATTAGGCAATTTTCAAGGCTTAGTTATTAGTATGTCTATCTTGCGTATAAATGCACAAAGATTTCACTATATGGTTTATGGTAACCAGCTCTAATTAAACATGATGTAGGATTTTTAGAGATTGTTCTGGTTTCCTTGAAATACAAGAGCTGCCCCTTTCATTTTGTCAGCTTTTAGTTATGCTCCTTTTCTTTAGATTGTCCAAAGTAATAATGCAATTCTGGCCCAGTTTCTTCAATACCGTGTTTGTTTAGTTAATCCTTTCCCCACTCCCTTTTCAACATAAGGTGTACGAATTAGGTTGGAATTGGAATGACTTTGAGGAGTTGTCACAAGGGACATTGGCTAGCCATCTTTTGGAATGTGGATGCCAAGTCACTGGAGGGTATTTCATGCACCCTGGTACAGTTCTTGTTCCTCATTAGGATGATGAATTTTCACTACAGTTATGATTCATGTTCCTTTTATGCTCTACTTGTGGTAAAGAGCAGGAGATGCATATCGAGATTTTTCTTTTGAACAGCTTCTGGATTTGTCTCTTCCGTATGCCGAAGTCAGTTACAAAGGAGAAGTGTGTGTTGGGAAAGCAGAGGGCAGTGGAGGTCTTCTAAGCTACAGCACATGTGCAGAACAGCTTCTATATGAAGTTGGAGATCCCGCAAACTATGTCACTCCTGATCTGGTGAGATCAAATGCTAGTTTCAGTTCTAGGTAGCTTCTTTTCTGAACAGTGATTATATTTTTTTGGATCAGGTTGTAGATTTCTGTGATGTGAAGTTCCACCAAATATCAAAAGACAAGGTCCACTGCAAAGGAGCAAAACCATCTAATCCTTGTCGGCCCAAGAAACTCCTCCAATTGCTTCCTACTGTATGTTTTACTTTAAGAATATAATTCACTTATTTGAAGTTTTGCTCTTTTGTCCAACTTAGCATCTGAATGCATAGTATTTGACTATTGACATGTTGCATGGTATTTAAACTCCATAAATGCACTGCCTTGTGGTTGGCATAGTATTTGAATTAGTTATCGTATGGCTGAAAATTTAATGGAAAAAGTCTACATTTGGTCCCTCAACTACGAAACCGTTTACTTTTGGTCCCTGAACTTTCAAAACCTTCCATATTTCATCCCTTGATGTAAACCGGGGTGGTTTTCGATGATGTGGCACCTACATGGAGTTCACGTGGGTGAAGAGTGATTACATCATCATACCAATCAATAATAAACAACAACAAAGTAAAGATAAAAGAAAATACTACAACCTAAATGTCAACCTTGCTTCCTATTTATTTTTCTATCCTAATCCTATATACTATTTATTTTAAATTGCAAATTAGGATGCCACATGGCGCCACGTTATTGAAAACCACCCGGTTTAGGTCGAGGGATGAAATTCTTATCTCGGTATAGTTAAGTGATCCTACCGACAATTGGTATCAGAGCAAGGTGAGAGTGGGAGAGAGAGATGGAGGAGGTACCAGCTGCTGCTACAAATGCTTCTAGGTCACCACAACGCCGAGGCCACCGTCACTCGCTACCACCGGCACCACGGCGAGGACGAGGGCGAGGCGCTGGTGCTTGGGTGGTCGTGGTGCAGCGTATTGTTAGGGAGGTTGGCGGCGCAGCTGCTTTCCCCACTCTCACATGAACCAACTACACCGAGTGATCGCTGCTGATGAAGGTGATGCTGCAAGCCCGTGGCCTTTGGGACGCGGTGGAGTATGGCGACTGCGACTAGCAGGAGGACAGGATGAGTGAGATGATCCCGCTGACACCTGGGATGCCATCAGGGTGATGCGCGTTGGCGTGGCCCGCGTGAGAAAGGCGAAGGTGCAGTAGCTGCGGCGGGAGTATGAGATCATCTCACTCCGCGATGGGGAATCGATTGACGACTTCGCCCTGCGACTCACAAGCCTAGTGAATCAACTTGGGACACTAGGAGAACATATCGAGGAGCAGAACGTGATCGAGAAGTATCTCAGTGTTGTCCCAGAGCGGTTCTCCCAAATCGCAGTGTCTATAGAGACCCTGTTGGATCTCTTGACGCTCACCATTGAGGACGTCACCAGTCGCCTCAAGATGGCGGAGGAATGGCGACCAGATCCAGCACCGTCAACTACTGCAGCTGGAGGTCAACTTCTCACGGAGGAGCAATGGCTCGGGCGGCAGAAGGAGCGGTAGAAGGGGGAGGGATCCTTCGAGCAGTCGCATGGCGGCAGAGCTGGTCGGCGACCTCGCTCTCTAGTAGTGAAAGAGGTGAGAAGGGAGATGGCAACAAGGTCACGACATCAAATAGATACCACAACTATGGCCATCTTGGCCATTGGGCCAAGGACTGCCCCCGGCCCAAGAAAGAAGCAGCTCACCTGGCCTAAGGAGACGACAACGATGACGTGCTGCTGCTCTCGCGGGCCAGCAATCGTGAAGACGACGATGTCGCGCTACTGATCCCCTGATCGTACCCAAGAGCCACTTGATCTCATCCATGGCGACGTTTATGGCCCCATTATGTCGGTGATGGGACGGCGCCATTTCTTGTTGCTGATCAACAACACCACACGAGACATGTGGGTGGCGCTCCTAGCAACCAAGAGCAGCGTGCCCGAAGCCATCAAGAAGATCCAGGTGGCGGTTGAGGTTCGCTGCGGGCGCAAGCTGCGCGTGTTCCGCACAGACAATGGTGGCGAGTTCATGTCGCTAGAGTTCACCGCCTACTTTGCCAACGAGGGGATCCACCGCCACTTCTCCGCGCCCTACGCCCCACAACAAAATGGTGTGGTCGAGTGGCGAAATCAAACGGTGGTGTCCATGGCGTGCGCTTTGCTAAGCAGAGGGGAATTCTTACGGAGTTTTGGGGGAGGCTGTCAGCACAGCTATCTTCCTCAACCGCGTGCTAACCAAGAATCTCACCGGCATGATGCCATATGAAGCATGGCACAACAAGAAGCTGGTGGTCAACTTCCTACGCACCTTTGGGTGCCTGGCGTTCGTGAAGGAGCTACACGATGTGCGCAAGCTCGACGACCGTAGCACGCTCGGTTTCTTCATCGGCTATGAAGAAGGGATGAAGGCGTATCGTGTTCTTGATCCCAGGACACGCCGTGTGCGACTCGCCCGCGATGTCATCTTTGACGAGAGCTGGGGGTGGGATTGGACGACGACAAGCGGCACAAGTGCGCCACCGAGCAGCGACTTCGCCATCGAGTACCATGTCGAGCAAACAACCGGGCATCCTACGCATGGCTCCAGGGGAGGCGTGACGACACCATCAGCATCCCCAGTGCCGTCTCAGGATAACACTTCATTGGCGACCCTTGCTACACCAACACCCACTGCAAGCATTGGTGCTTTGGAGTTCGTGTCACCACCCTTTCAGGACAGAGGCTCGACGCGGCGCACTGTGACACGCCAGTCCGCTATCGCACCGTCGAGAATCTGATCGGAGAAGATGCCCCGGCGCCTGGGCTTGTATAGCAGGAGTTTGAGGAGGCGTCCTTGCTTCTTGCTAGGATTGGTGAGCCATGCTCGTTCGCTGAAGTAGAACGCGACGAGGCATGGCACGCTGCGATGCAGGAGGAGATGAACGTGGTGAATTGCAACGGGACTTAGGAGCTCGTTGGTCTCCCGTATGGCCATCGTCCTATTGGACTCAAATGGGTCTACAAATTGAAGAACGAGGCCGAGAAGGTGATCAAACACAAAGCTCGTCTCGTCACCAGGGGGTTCATCCAACAGGCCGGGATTGACTTCGACGAGGTGTTTGTGCCTGTCGCGCGCATGGAATTGATCCGGCTCCTGCTTGCGCTTGCGGCACAGGAAGGGTGGTGTGTCCGTCACATGGATGTTAAATCTGCCTCTCTTAATGGAGAATTGAGAGGAAGTGTACGTGAAGCAGTCCCCAGTTTTATCGTCGCCGGAAAAGAAGGCAAGTTGTTACGCTTGCGCAAAGCTCTCTATGGGCTGTGGCAGGCACCAAGAGCTTGGAACGTGAAGCTTGATCATACTTTGAAGGCGCTTGGTTTCGACCAGAGCAAGCACGAGCATGCCATGTATCAGCGCAACAATGACGGCTTTACTCTACTCGTCGGCGTCTATGTAGATGACCTTGTGATCACCGGGCCTTCGACAAGAGCAATTGAACAATTCAAGGAAGAAATGAAGGAGAAGTTCCAGATGAGTGATCTTGGCTTACTTTGCTTCTACCTTGGAATTGAAGTAAAGCAAGGCAAAAATTGCATCTCCCTTAACTAGGGGCGCTACGCTCAGCGCATCGTGGAGTCGGCTGGCCTCAAGGATTGCAATCCTTGCGTCGTTCCAATGGAGAGGCTCAAGCTAAGTGTGATAACACATGCTGGCCGTGAAGGGCATCCTGTGCTATGTCGCCGGCACCCTTGAGCATGGCCTCCACTACAAGAGGGAGATAGAGGAGCAACGGCTGATTGGCTACAGCGACAGCGACCTCGCTGGCGACATCGACACAAGGAAGAGCACAAACGGCATGTTATTCTTCCTTGGACAAAACTTAATCATTTGGCAATCCATCAAGCAATGAATTGTGGAGTTAAGCTCCTGTGAAGCAGGGTATGTAGCTGCCACAACTGCCGCAAGTCAAGGAGTTTGGCTTGCTCAGCTCCTTGGAGAACTGAGAGGAAGACAAGCAGATACTGTAGAGTTGAAGATGGATAGCAAATCTGCTCTGGCATTGAGCAAGAACCCCGTTTTCCATGATAGAAGTGAGCACATTCAGCTTCACTATCACTACATCAGAGAATATGTGGAAAACAGGAGCATAAGAGCTGATTTTGTCAGTTCACAAGATCAACTCGCTGATCTTCTAACAAAGGCTCTGGGAAGAATCTGATTTCAAGAGCTAAGATGGAAGATTGGCATGGTTCAAATCCAAAACAAATCCAAAGGATGACAAAAGCACAAGGATTAGGGGGAGAATGTTAAGCAAATAATCCTTGTGTCAACTTAGGAAGTAAAACACTACTCTTGAAGTTTCTACTTGGTACTTTGTGATTGTTGCTTAGTTGTAAAGTTGTGGTTGTATAAGAGAACTAGGAATTGACTACTAGCTAGTGCTTAGTTGTCTTTTTATGTGTACGTTTGGCACTGTAGCATGTTGGTTACTGTAGCAATCGACTCAAATATTCCTATAAAAGGACATGCACCTCATGTTATGTAAATGGCTTGGCAGCAATAGGACTACTATGTGCTAAAATACTTTCAGCAAGAGTTCTTATCTCGGTAGAGTGTAGTTAAGTGATCCTACCAACAATAATATGGGCTGTTTTAACAGTTGAGGGATCAAAAGTAAATGGTTTTGTAGTTGAGGGACCAAAACCAAACCAAGGCCATAGTTGAGGGACCAAAAGTGGACTTTTTCAAATTTAATTATGATTATCCGACTAAAATAAGCAGGCTGTTTTTAAGTTTCTTCAGAAGTAAACAATAGTGTCTCAAGAATGACTGGAATAAAGAGCATTCGTTAACATCAGCTACAGATAGTTTGTCAAGTGGATCACTTTATAATTCACATATTTTATATAGGAGAGTGGATGGAAAGGCTGGGGAGAGATATCATATGGTGGCCAGGAATGTTTGAAGCGGGCTCATGCAGCAGAATACCTCGTAAGTCCATGAATACTCCCCATATTTTTCTTCAAATAACCCCTGATGTGTCAACTATTGAAACATATGTTTTACACTAGAAGTGATAACACAAAGGCAGTTTATCCACTTGCATCTTTTCTTCTGGAATTAGGTTAGGTCATGGATGGATGAAACATATCCTGGCATTGAAGAAAAAATTATCTCATACGTAATGGGATATGATAGTTTGAAAGCTATTGGAGATAACAAAGACAGTTCTGCCAAACAAGTGATGGATGCTAGGCTTCGGATGGATGGGCTATTTGAGCTGGAAGAACATGCTGTCAACTTTGTTGAAGAGTTCATGGCACTTTATACAAATGGGCCAGCTGGTGGCGGTGGCATAAGGTATTTACATGTATTCTTTTATTTTATCAACAACGCTCAGATCGAGGTGCTGGCTTGTAGTTGAGCATAGCATAAGTTCATGCACAGAATTATGCACCACTCAGATGGATGACCTATGCCGAAGCTAATCATGTGAGAGTTCATGAAAACTACTATACTTACATTGTTAATGGAGAAGGTGTCTGCAATTTTCTCTTGTTTCTGAACTTGTAAAACCATCTGACATGTTCGTTTTGTGACTTACAGCACTGGACAGAAGAAGGAAATAACTCTGCAGAAAATACTGGTATGGGTAATCACGCTTATCTTTTTCTGTTCTACCAGAGAACACATTTAGGGATTATAACACATAGCTTGCTATGGATGGCACTGAGATTTGTATTTTGTACAGGTTGATCGGGAGAATATCTTTTGGCGAGCAAATATGAAGAAATCAAGTATTCCTTGTTTGCTGAATCAGGCTACAAATGCTGACAAGGGTCAAATGCATGATCAACAAGAGCGCAAGTACCCCGGAAGTCGTGCTTTGGGCACTCATCACTCGAACACAAGCATGGACACACTGCCATCTGCTGTTCCTGCTCCATCTGGAACAAAGATTCCTCTTTACCACGTAGCTCACAGCAGGGCCGGTGATAAAGGAAATGATTTGAATTTCTCCATCATTCCTCATTTCCCTGATGACATTGGTCGGCTCAGGGCAGTGATCACTCAAGATTGGGTCAAGAATGCTGTTTCACCCCTTCTTGCTTCCTCTTCATTTCCCGTTGATCAAACAAGTTGGCTTCGAAATGATCTGCTCGAGCATGTAAGTATTGAGATTTATGATGTCCTAGGAATCAGCTCTCTGAACGTTGTGGTGAGGAATATCCTCGATGGTGGCGTGAATTCCTCGAGAAGGATTGATCGGCATGGGAAGACTCTGTCTGATCTCATCTTGTGCCAAAATGTTATCTTGCCTCCGTGATCAGAGATGTCTACCTGGTTCTGTAGCTTGTGACCGGGGCTTGTCCAAGCTTGAAAATTTTGCATGCAAATATAGCTTGGAAAGTTTGCCATACAAATAGAAGAGGTGAAGCGATCCCTTTACCTTCATGAAGCTGCATTTGCTTGTTATATGTACCATGAGAAAATACTCAAGAACAATTAAGTGTGTGTATTTCCAAGTGTAAAATCTCAGTGATGATTAAGTTGTGATTAACAATTGGCTAAGATGTTGATCTAAGTTGTTTTTAATGTTTATGATTCTATAATAGTTCATGTACGTTACATATAGTATTGTTGCGCTAATTTGAGTCAAGTTGGGGAAATAACTTGTGCTTGGAATATGGTTTCTTGGCTGTACATTTGCAACTGTTGCTTGAGGTCAGAAAAGCGTGGTCGGTGACTGGATCAGTTCTAAACTTAAGGGGAATTGAGGTCTAGATGGTTATGGATGCCATGCGGGGTGTTTGGGCTAGAGAACTGTGCATGTGAAGTCAAGGTCTTCATATGGCGTACGTAGGAGGAGTGCTTATATGGAAAAGGAAATCATATTTGGAAGGAGTCTAAATTTGGTAAGATTTGGAAACGATTTTGAATAGATGTGTGAGGAAATTCTATTAGGTCTAAGAGTTCTAGTTAAATTTGGACGTAGTCCAAGTTTAAGAAGATTTAAGAAATAGATAGAATAGATGTGTGAGGGAATCCTAACTTGGCATTGGAGGTTATGGGTATATAAATATTAGAGGGGAGAGCAATTGTGTAAGTAAGACACATATGTGGAGAGAAAACTTAGGATTTTTTAGGCTCTTTGCTCTTTCATCTAGAGTTTACTTTGTGAGATTAGAGAGGAGTGTTTTGGATGCATTATGTAAACAGTTTGATGCAATGGAGATCGTCTTCGTGCAGGGCAAAGTGCGATGATATCGCTCTCTTTCATACTGTTCTAGTTTTGCTTGATTTTATGTTTTAGCTAAATTTATTTGATTTGATTTCTCAAAACTTGCTAAAACAATAGGAGGGAGTTGTCTTTTCTTTTAGGGTGAATTTCTATTATATAAAACTTTTTTTTCTTCAGCTACCATTCAACCTTCCCTTCTGGTAGGTTTGGTTTGCTGTTCATCAAATTCGTCAACTCTACTTCTATAGCAAGTTCATGAGCAGTGCCGTTGTTTTGAGCTGTTACTGCTCCCTCCATCCCAAAATGTCTAGATTCATATAGAAAAGTTAATTTATTTTGGAACAGAGCGAGTACATCCTTCCTGCTGTTGCCATTAATTTGCTTCTACTGCTTTTGGCAGCTAGCAGCCTAATTGTTTTGCCATGAAAGCTATAGCTGGAACTCCTCGCAAAAAGGGGAAGCTATAGCTGGAACATTTGGATTATATATATTGGCCAAAGTGTTAGCCAGTGAAACCTGCCACTACAGGAGAACCTGGTAACCATAGCATTTGATAATACAATGGTGTTTTGCTGGCTGATTGCTCACTGGTCATAATGTGGGACGACATTCTAAACTTATCTTCAATGGTTATAATAGTTCTATGTGGGACACCATCCAAAACGAACATTTGTTTTAATCAACATTATTCAACTATTCGACTTTCTTTTTTTGCGAGAACTATTCCACTCTCTATACCTATACATGATGAAATTAACAAGTAGAACTTTAAGAACTATTATGTTGGAAGAGGGTGAGCAAAATTCAATACTACTACAATGTGGAAGAAGTATAAATAAGTTGGAAGAGGGTGAGAAAATTAAATGTTACTACAATGTGGGAGAAGACGTTTCTCTACTCTGTCAAAAAAAGGTGTTTGTCCATTATAAGGATCCCTCGTGTTCATGAAGGGAAAGTAGACATAACAATAAACCAGCACGGAATCGAAGATAAACGCTTCAAGTCACCTGGGTAGACACCTGTGCAAAATGACTAGGTAGAAGACATGGTGCATACCACACATAGAGACAACACCAACTCATACTATGTTGAGCTTTTATCACTTTATAGATGGAATGGTGTGATTCCTTAAAAGCAACTTGCATGTCCGTTGGAGGTCAAGGGTGCCAAGGAGCATGTAGATGTTCCCCTATTTGTTATTTAATTTTAGCGAGAGAGGGAATAGGCATATCTCTGTACAATAAATAGTTCTCACCTACAAAGTGAGAGAATCCTTGCCCCTGTGCTAATGAAAATTTCATTCCCCATGCCTTTTCTTTAAACCTTTGCCTTGCTACCATAAAGGAATCCCAAGTTCTAGTGTTTGCCTCTTTCTCTCTTGATCCCTGAGGGGATAAAATTCAAAAGAAGATCTCCAGGTTCATCAAACATATCTTGGGATCTAGCCTATGTTTCTATGATATCCTCGACAACATCTCCAATCTACCTACGGATCTACTTGGTAAGAACAATCTCTTCATCCTATTCTTCTTCTCGATCATGCAAGTAACTAATGATAATAAAGGGTGATTACACCATAAGACAAATTGATTTACAATAGAATTATATTTTGTCCGATAGCTTGAGTCATAGTTAGTGGATTAGTTGGTATAGCCCTTTAGATTTTCTTACCATAAATTGACGAAATAGATGTGACCTATGTTCGAGGAGATGTTGTGTGGAGCAACGGCTGGGGGTGGAGTTGTGGCCGCCCATGCTTGACCTGGTGCTGCTCCTGCCTCGCGGTGGACCGGCGCATCACCGGTTGGAGGAGGTCTCCTTCGTGTAGGCAGTGCTTGTCTAGGCACCCATGTGGTTTGCACGGAGGTGGTCACACTAGCTAGGGAGGTTGTCAGCACAGAGGAATTCGTGCGGTCACCAACGGGCGATGGCGTGTTGGTGGTGCCGGCGGTGGCGGTGGCCACGGACGGTTGGGCCATCGCTGGGGCAGCCTGGGTCACTGCAGGTTGTGGGCTGCTGCTGCAGGAAGGGATTGTGGCATGTGCAGGCGTCGGTGGAGCTGTCGGCATCCCTGTGTGGTTCGGTTGTGCTTCTGCTGGTTCTTGTTGTCGATGGTAGTACTAGTTCTTACGGTGGGGTGTAGGGGCTTCGGGTGAAAGCCCTATGACGACAATGGTCTTGGCTGCCGTTCCCCTTGTTGGAGGCGTCGCAAAGGGGCTCCTACTCTCCCTGTTTCTTGATGGGTTCTTTGGGTGAAAACCTTGATCCTATTCTCGATCGGGCAATGGTGGCATCTTGTATGTCATGTTCTCCATGAAGGCATTGCTTTGGAGTTTCTGGCCTTGTAGTGGGTCATCAACGCCAACGATCTAGTGTTGGCCAGATTGGTGGCAACGATGACACCGCTTGGTGAAGTCGGAGCTTCTCTCTGGTAGATGTAGTGCTAACCTGGCTGCTTCGGGTCTGCGGTTCTCTTCTCGATGTGATGATATGGGCACTTTCCCTTGGTGGCCTCGCTTAGTGGTAATCCAACTATGTTGTTCGACGAGGCTTTTGTATCTGTAGCTTTGCACCTCAACTTCATGGTAGACAACCACCACATCCTGAGGTGAAGTCGGAGTTGCAATTCGCGGGGGTGCGACTTAGCTTGGCAACGATGACATGCAATGAGATGGTGATGGTTGCCATATGCAGGGATGTGGTGCTGCTGAGTCGAAGGTTGAGGTCCACTGTTGTGAAGTCGGAGCTGCTTTGTCGTAGTTGCGTTAAGCTTGGCAACGATGACATGAGTTGGACTCTGTCAATGGTTGGACAATGGACTTTAGTGGGCTGGTGTGGTGTTGTTGTTCATGTGCCGTGTGCTATTTGTTTCCTGTTTTTTTCCTTCTTGAGGTGTTCGGCAAGAAGGGCAGTGGTGTTAGTTTTTTCTTTTTTTCCTTGTAACCCGTTTGGGTTTTTACTCCGACTTATTGAAATACAATTGACAGTTCTTCTACCGGTTTCAAAAAATAAATTAGAAAGAAGGTGCTATAGTACAATTTGTAATTCCAACCCCATACCATGACTAAAATGTACTAGATTCTAGGTTTTTTAGAGCATTGCTAGGTATTTGTGGCCCTAACTACAGGGGGAAAATATGGCGGAGTGCTTATGGTATAATGTTGCCTGCTGATACCATCTTCCTACTTGATTGGTGGTTTTGCCTTCCAACTTTGCTAAGTAGGCTAACACGACTATAATGCTACCTGTTGCACCACCTAGTTTGGTTTGCTGGGCTTGGCTAGTTGGCCTGGCATGACAACAACCATCAGTTGGTTTGGCATGGCCCATACGAGGCAATTATGGCCCATCCCCTACTTTCCTATACCCAAAAAGCTAACCTCAAACTATATGTAGCACCTGATGAATGCATGTTTCTTTACAAGGGTAGGGTGGGGATGAGGATTACCCATGGTCCAACTATATACATAGGAGGTGCTAATTAGCTTTCTTCAATCCTTACCGTATAAAATGTGTATTTATTTTATTTTTAATCTATTCGAACATAACGGATCCACTAAAGACTAACCAAAACAAATGAAATTTTGTAGGTTTCTCCCAGATTTTCGCAACCCTGTTTATACCAGACTAGGGTATGAGTTAATCATATGATTGCATTAGGTATTGATGATTATATGGTTCAAATTGAAAAAATGACGATGACAAAAATTATATTTTTAATGTATATTATTGGGCAAATTGTAATATTTACAAACTTATGATCATGGTTTTCTTCCAACAATCAAGACAAACCATGAATGCCATCACTTAGGCGTCCTTTGAAATGCATGAACTTTTCAAGAAACTGTTCAATTCCAGTAGGAAAACATGTAAATTCCTATTTTCTAAAAGATGCCTTACATATCTATGCTCTTTTAAAAGAAGGTAGTGGTGATAGCAGTAAATCTGCCACCCCATCTACTTTCATTGTTATTTTTGCAAATTAGCTCTTGAACTTCTTATCTATACTCCTTTAAAAGAAATAGCGGTGCTGGCAGTGACTCTGGCATCCCACCTACTCCTATTGTAACTTTTGTAAATTAGCCATTGAACTTCTTAATATTAAAAATAAATCAAATCTAAATGGATAGTCACATATAAAGTTAAATTAAGGTGAATATTCCTTATAGAAAAAGATGGGTAACATATTTTATGAAAAATATATTTTTATTTATTTTAGGCAATATTATACTCCCTCCATGTCCAAATGTATGATGTCGGTTAGTTCAAAATTTAACTAACCACTGTCAAAAAAAATTAAGGGAGTAATATTTTTTTATCCGTAGCAAAAGCATAGGCATTCAGCTTGTATCATTAAACGGCTGCTATTAGTGCCTAGTTTTTGCTATGTTTTCCAATTAAAACTCTGACTATTAGTCATCATATTTCATAATGAAACATACCATGCTGCGCATTCCCCATTAAATATCCACCGGACATTGTATTATATGGTCAGTGTCTTCCATTTCTATATTCTTCACTATTAGTTCATTCTGTTTTTAGGGGATTTTTACTGAGTCATCCTCTCTAGTTTATGTTATTAGTGTGCTGAAAAGCTATCTAATTTATTTTTTAGGGATCACCTGAAGCAGCACTAGAGGAAATAATTTTCTCAAAAGGAAGATCATGCCAAAAGACAAAACTCAAGGTTAGTTTGGTACATTATGCAGACCTACTTGCATCACAATAGGACCAGATTAAAATCTTTTCATATGTCATTCATTTGCCTACACCTCTTTTCCCTATGAAAATAACATCTTGTCTTTTTTTTGCCAAGCAAAAGGCACTATATATATATATATATATATATATATATATATATATATATATATATATATATTAGATACATCAATTGAGCTTTGTCACTGTTCTATTTACTTCATTTGTAATTTGCAATTTGGACGCATATCTCAACAACCCTGTTTCAATGTTAATGAATAGAAGGATCATCAAGAGATTCTGAACTTATGCTTCCTAAGATTCATGGAAAGCGCACGGCACGCCCTCGGGGAAGGAATTATACACCTTGGGCACCACTTCAGGGGCTTCTGAACTCCGTAAAGAAGATAAAAAAGTACGGGGATGATAAGAGTGTTGGCTCAAAGACCATGAAATCAACTAAAGTAGACTACATGTCAAGTGGTGCATCTGGAATGGCACCTAAGTTAAAGGAGAACAATGGTGAAGATACTAAATACAAACTTCTAGCAATAAAAACAGAGATCACCGAACGCATAGATCCAAAAACGCGCGGTAAACGTTCGGCACGCCATAGGGGAAAGGAGCCTGCATTATGGGCATCACAGGAAGAGCTCCAGAAATTTGAAACTGGGCAAAACAAGAATGGGGATGATCAGGCCATTTGCTCAAAGAAGATGAAAACAGCTTCGAAGGGAAAGGAGAAAACTGGCACCGATAATGATTTTACCAAGAAGACTGATGTCCCAGTGATTGATACAATAGTTGAGGTGAAAAGCAGCACTGGTGCAGATGCAAATAAGCAGGATGGTTTGCCAACTCCTGACACTCCATTGGAGTCCATGGACAACAAGCATGCAATTGCAGATGCTATTCAGCAGGCGGATGCCTTGATGACTGATGATGCTTTAGCTGATTTCAAGGAGAGCAATGGTGCAGCTGCCAATGCTCTTGAGCAGCAGGCTGCTGCTCAGGCCACTGATGTTACCTATCCAATGGAAGATCACAAAGAAGGCAATGGTAAGCTTGATACAACAATAACTTCAGCCTTGGATCAATGCAGTCCTGTTAAAAATTTTCTTGTTTCAGGTGTTTCATATGCAGAAGCTGCTCTAGCATCAATATATGGAGAACCATCTGAATGGGATCTGTGTATCACATTTGCTGTCAAGCTCCTGATGGATGAGACGCCACTTCCTGAGGATGCTACAGAAGTTGAAGAATTTTTCAGGAAAAAGATGAACAGTGCTAATAGCACAAATATTGCAGGACATTCTGTGCTCCAGGAAAGCTGCAAGCATCTGAAAGGAAGAGTGGAGAAACAAGTTATATCTGCTTAATTTATCTAGGAGAACATCATAAAATGTACTAGTAGTCAATTTGGTTGTGATGTTTGTTAATTTGTCTGATGGATCCATGCAGTACCTTGTGGGAAAACAAATTGTCCCTTGTGATAAATGCCTTTGGGCTCCAGCCCCCTCTCTTCTTCTTCTTCCTCCTCAGCATCCATGCTAGATCCACCCCTGTGAGTATGGCTTTTTTGAAAGTGAACTTTCCTGTTTTTGGTTTGGTGTTGTAGAACATTATAACCTTGTTGTTAATAATAAAATGGGTGAAAATAGAGAAAAATACAGGCTGCTCCTTTCTATTACCATGTTTACACCAATAAAATAGCTGCAAAGACAGAAAAATATGGCTGATAGTACTGGCTTTCAGCACCCCCAAGAAAATGGCTGAAAAAAAGAAAGGAAAATGGATGTGTTCTAACTTCTGCTACTATCTTCACCTATAAAAGAAGCTGATGGTGATGGTGATGGTGAGGCTACCATATTACTACCTACCACCTCTAGATTGGTGGGATCTTCTATGAGTGAAATAAATCTTTTTGTGCGCATGGCTTAGCTATTTTGTGAATTGATGTTTACTTATAAATTACATATATTTTCCTGGTAATATAGGCACAATTTTCATACTTAAAATTATGATATGTTTATTGAAATCCATTGCAATGCACAGGTATTTAGTCAGTAGGAGATGGAATAAATCTTACAAGATTTAAATAAAATATACTATCTATTTCCCAAAATATAGCTTTTTTTTAGCATTCAAATTCTGTCCCAAAATATAACTACCTTTTCACCTACTCCCTTATTTTAACTAATCACAATCATCCGTCATTAAATTAAATTTTTCATCTGCTTTCTCATCTAAATCAATCACAACCATTCCTCATTTGTAACCATTCTTCTTCGTACCCATTCCTAACTCTAAAAGTCCTTATATCTTGGGATGAAGGGAGTATATCATTTTGTAGATACAGGGCATCTATCTGAGATAATATGCATCAATGTAGGATGCAAGCTGTGGCAAACCCAAACACACCAATAGGATGCAAGCTGCACGTAATCAAGATGCCAAGCAAAAGATATTGCCACAGGTTGTGTAGACTGTATGCATTGAAAGCTAATATTAAACAAGTGTGGAGGGATAAACCTTGTTAGCTCCATACTGTATTTAAAGGAGGGATTCAAACCTTGGTTTGCTAGCACACTAATCATGCTGCTAGCCAACTCACCATCTCACCCCATAAAAGATATCTGAATGGCTAATATTTTAAGTTTTAATCTTTAAGTATATTTGTTAGAAAAAAGTCTACTTCACCCCTGAAGTATTAGGATTGATCTACTTAATCCACTAAACTATGAAATCCGGTATTCTACCCCTTGAAGTATGAAAACCGGCTCAAATAACCCCTTAAAGTAATTTTGTAAGTGATTTTGCAATGTGGAAGATGATGTAGCGGTGGTTTTTACCATGTGGACTATGGAGGGGACGATGACATGGTGATAGACTCGATTAAGTATTTTTTAACAAGCGCAATGACTTGAGAATGGTGTACATTAGTGTTAGCATGTAATTTTTAGACTTGTCGATCAATGAGTGAAAAGAAACGATTGGGTTAATTTGGTTTTAATGGACTAATCTTTATGCCATGCAAGCAATACCGTTGTTACATCATCATCTATGTTGTCGAAGAATAACAGTGGAATCTAAGAATGGACTGTAGTAGTTAATCTTTTGTATTAATCTCAAAAACCTTACTATTATAGTGGCCTGGGTACCTATTTATAGGCCCAGGGGTACAGTTACAAGCTGTAGGGTTTTTTTACAGGTGGTATTACATCATAGCCCCTTGATGGAGATAAACTACAGGGGTATTTCCATCTTTTCCTGTCTGTAGGTTCCTAATAGGCTGTCGGGCCGTCACGTGGGCCACCGAGCCGCTACGTGGGCTAGGCCCTTGATGGGCTTTTCGGCCTTTTTGGCTGTCTTGTTCCTTAGTTGAGATAGGCGCAATAGGGTTCTGCTCGCCGGGTCATCTCTTCGGCCCTCTTGGGCCTTTCGCCACCGGCTTCAGCACTCCGTCCCGAAGTCCTTCGTCTTCTCTGGACACACCGCGCCCTTCACTTTTGGGCTGGGCCCTTCGCCCTCATGCCTTCGGTTTTGGGCCGCCAAAGGGGCTTCGTAAGGCGGCTTCGGTCTTGAGCCTTCCGAAAGGAGGTCGGTTCGAAGGGGCTGCGGCCTGTCTCCAACAAGCTCTTCATGTGCAAGGGTGAGTTGCGACTCGGCCGAGCTCGTGGATACCATCTCTCGCCAGGCAGGCCGCTCGCCGTCCCTACTTCAACCGAGTATAGCTCAAAACCTTTCGTTTTGGTTCGCCGCGCTTCGCTGGGGCTCTTCGACCGCGTGGGGCGACGAGGGCAGTTTCCACAGGCCATGACACTCGCCACCATGTGACGGTGTGTGTAACCTCGCGGCGGTTTGCCCCTTGTGAAGCCACGCGTTGGGCACAGCGGCAACGCGATGGCTTGCTGCGCGAGGTGCCATGTGTCGGCCGATGCGGTGACGTAGTGGTTCGCCTTCCGAGGCACCACGTGGCCTTCTCACACCGTGCTACGTGTTGTCTCGCCATTGGCCGCTTAGCGCTCGTGGTGGTTCGCCTCCCGAGGAGCCACGTAGCATGTCGTGATTGGCCGATGCCGGGTGGCCTCGTCTATATATAGATGCGGCTGGCCCCCCTTGACGCCATTCTTGTCTTCTTGCTGGAAAAAACTCTCTCCACTGTTCACTTGCGCTCGCCGCTCCCAGCATTTCGACTTTCTTACGCCTTCAGTCTTAACCTTCTTCGCCCATCCTGGCGCCCATGGCTCCTTGAAAACCTACTTCAGCGAAGGCCGGCGGCGTAGACCCGTGGTCGATCGATGACGACAACACCGTTTACCTCGGCCCTTCGCTCATCCACCAGGTCGACATCGACGATCTCTGCCGTAGGGGGACCCTTTCGGAGGGGTTCGCTCAGGCACTCAGCAAAGACGTTGTCCCCGCGCCGGGTGGTGACGAGACAATTGTCTTCGCCGTCTACTTCGACGCCGGGCTTTGGTTCCCTTGCTATGGCCTGCTCCCCGAGGTGCTCACCCTATTCAAGCTGGAGCTGTCGTAGCTCAGGCTGATCTCTTCGCCATCGTTCACCAGGCCGTCCTTTACAGCAAGACGGTAGCGACGCTGGCGGGGGCGAAGAAGATCATATTCGGCAGCGTGAACTTCATCACGTGGCCCGACCAGGCCGACCTATGGCCCGTCCCCACCTCGATACCGAATTGGGAGAAATCGTGGATGAGGCGGTGGTTCTATGTCACACCCTGAGTTTCCCCTTAATTGTGCCATACAAAATATATTAAAGAAAAAACCCCAAAGAAATTATTTAAATAGGCCAAGGGAATTAATAAAAAGATAAGATGCAAAATAATAATTTATTATGGCTGGGAGTATTTTTCCTATATTCCTCTTGCTAAAATGCATTAACAGGATTTTTGGTCAAATTTTTAGAGCACTGGAAGTAATTTTAATAAATCAAAACCATATCGGAATTAAATTCCCTCTGAAACCTTTTCTTTTCTTTCTTTTCTTTTTTTTTTCTTTTTCTTTTCTTCCTTCCTCTTGGGCCACCAGCCCATCCTGTGTGGCCTGCCTCGGCGGCCGCCTTGCCCGCGCCTCCTCTCCTCGCACTCGCAGCCGGCTGGGCCCTGCTGGCCAGCGAGCCGCCCCGCCTCGCCTGCCTCTTCCTGCTGACGTGTGGGGCCGGGGCCCAGACGTCAGACTCGTCGTCCTCCTCCAGCCGATTCGGGCGGAGGGGAAAAATCCACACCCGCCGTCCGATCTTCGCCTCCTCCCGCCTCGTCGCACTCTCGCCCCTCGTTCAAACGGTGCGGACAGGGTCTCCTGGCCGTTCCCCCACGTCCCCCGCATCTCCCGCTCACGATCCCAAGCGGATTCCGCCCCATGCCGCCTCGGCCGCCGCCCTCAATTTCACGAAATTCGGCCACCACGGCCACGATCTCCCCCTCCTGTGCCTATGTAAGCCCTCACAGTGCCTCTCCGCTCCTTTTCCCGCAACTCCCTAAGCCTCCCGTGCTCTCAAACCCCTGGTGCGACGTGAACCCGAGCCGCCCGCTGCTCTTCGTCTCTCACCACCACCGCCTTCGCCGCACTCCGGAGCACCTGGGCCGCCATCCCCGTGAGCTCGATCGCCGCCGGAACCCCTCCTCCGTCGACATCCCCTTTCGGTAAGTCCCTCTGCCGGCCTTCGGCTGCATCTCCCCATCAATCCGTTCAGCCATTCCCCCTCCTAACCCATCCTACATCTTCGCCAGAATCCCTCGGACCCTGTCCATGCCTCTGTTGCCCCTTCCCGCCACCGGAACGCCATCGCCATCGCCCTCCCGAGGCTTCGCCGCCGCCAAGCCTCTCTGTTCGCCGCCGTTTGCCATCCTCCGACCATTGCCGAACCTTGGTGAGAACCCCATCGTCTTTCCCATCTTCTCTGCCGCTCGCCGTTGCCTTCCGCCGTGCTGGATGGTCGCCGGGGCAGCGACCATCGGGCGCTCACGGCCAGCCATGGCCAGCCGCGCCGGTGCGGGCGAGCCTCTTTGTTCCACGCCGTCGATCTACCCGAGGTAGATCTGGACCGGCCGCGTGGTGCCCCATGGCCGCCTGCTCCTTCGCCACATTAGCACCACCTCGGCGCCGCGTTGGCCTCTTGGTCCAACGTGGCTGCCGCGTTGGCAGCCACGTTTGGCGGTCGTGCTGGCCACGGTGGACGCGGTCCACAGTGCGCGGCCGGCCCCCTGGGTCACTGACCCATGGGCCTCGCCTGTCGGCGCCGGCCCTGCGGTTCGCTGACGCCATTAATCTTATTAATTGCACAATAAATCGTTAAGAAATTAGTTTTATATGGTAAAAACACAGTAAAACTTCAAAAATTCATAACTAATTCATACGAGCTCCGATTAATTCTATTCAAATTTCATTAAATCTAGAAAAATGTCAAAAATCCATTAAAAATACTTTTAGATATGGTTTGACTGCTCACATGTACTGTTTTTAATTGTTTGTGCTTTATTTGCTTTAGAATCCGACGTAGTCGACCCTCCTGTGTATTACGAAGTTGTTGCAGAGTTTCGACCATCGCACTGTTATTACAAAATATTTGTTTCAAATCAATAAATGTGCATGTTTTCATTATTTCATGTGGGAGGTTTGACCTATATAGATGCTATATGATGGCCATGACTTGATCACACCTTTATGCCTTTGTAACTTGGGTAACAATTTGATTATAGAATAATATTAGGATGCTTAGCCATGCTTAGAGTCTATTAGCTCACCTAGGGAATAAATAATTGTCGATGTTTTGTATCGGCAATAAGAATATGGGTACTCGTGAGACCTAAACTTGATGGATTGAAAAGGAATACGGAACAGTTTATACTGGTTTAGGCCCTCGAGATGAGGTAATACCCTACGTCTAGTTGTGGTGTATTGTCTTTGAGGTTTCTCTGTGAGATTTGCGGCTTATACTGCCTCAGGGGGCGCCTGCCTACCCTTATATACGGGGACAGGGTACAGAGTAGGAATCCAGTCGGACTCCGACCAAGGAGATTCCTTCTAGGAATACAACGTTCCCGACTAGGATTGTATCATTTCCTTGTCTTACAAGGTTATGTATGCCGAGTTCACTAGGGCATGCTATTTAAGAACTCATATCTTTGGCCTACTACTGAATAAGTCGGCCTAAACCAACCTACCCCGCGCAGCCCTATAAAATCCAGAGATTTTGATCATTGTCTAACCTACCCGTTGCTTTGGGGGTGTAGCACTGAAGCGTAGCAATTTTTTCATGCGAAATCATTGCAGAAATCTTTGAATATACGCCCACGAACCTGAATGTGTCATCCATATGATGCAATTGAGGACGCCAGATCTGTAGATCATACTCAGTATGCATCGCACATATGATAGTCTGCAACTCCTGTGCTGGTAGGTGAGTTTGCCGAACGAAAAATCGACATCCCTTGTAGGACAGGACGAGTACTTCAGCGTCGGTAACCGCACTCTGCCAAAGGAATCCTTGTCTGCAAGCCTTTCCAACTTATGTTCTGGATGCAGCATGGTTGTCACAAATGCGAGTGGGATATATTGCAGGATCTGCTTGCCCTCCTCAAGTGTGACACAGTGCATGAGAACTCCAAATGCGCTTTGATGATATAGGTCTTCTCTGACTACGATAAAGGTTTTGCTCCATCACTTGATTTACTCAGCTTCGTTGCAATCTTTAGGAAGTTCATCTTCCAGTAGGAATCGAATGATTAGGGTCTTCCAGTCTTGATAAATAATGAACACCTCCATAGGTCGGGTTTGGTGCTACCTCCGACTGAAAGCTCCAGTAGTGGCTTCTATCCTTGTTTTGGCCAGATAGTTACCCGAACGCTGTGCTAGTGCAGGATTCAGTTGGTGACCCTGTTGGGGCATACCCAACCTGGCAAAATTGTAGCCGAATAAGGTTCCCGAACTCGCATTAGCATAGGATTCTGCTGGCGACCCTCATGGGCGTACCTACCCAACAGAGTTGTAGCCGAATAAGATACCCGATCTTCGCATTAGCATAGAATTCAGCTGGTGACCCTCATGGGGCGTACCCTACCCAACAGAGCTGTGACCAAGTAAGGTACCTGAACCTAGAATTATCATAGGATTTGGCTAGCGACCCTCATGGGGTGTACCCTACCTAGCAGTGTGGTACCCGACCCCCGACTGGCGCAGAGATAATTATTAGCTCACATGGAGTGTACCAAAGTAAAGTGACATTCGAGTCCCGACTGGTGTGAGTTACTAGTCATAGCCCTCGTGGAGCATTTCAAGTGATTCTTGAAGCGTCGACTCCAAGTGTATATGGCAGATGGTCAGCCCCGTGCGTAGGAGATAGGCTCGTAGCCGAGTTCCTGTTATGCGTATCTGGAACTGGACCTGCATTATAACATATCGGATGAGTAGCATCTGATGAAGAAAACAATACCCGAAAGAAAATTGATCTATTTTACAATAGATATAAATAATGTGTTCCTCTCTTATTGATATTAATTTCCCGAGTAGTGACCCTTACGTTTAAACACTCTGCCCGACTAGTCATAGCCTCCTAGCGTCGGGGGTCGGCTCATGGCTCTTTCCCAGACACATGTTTTGGGTGACTTGAGTTCGTCTGTCATGGAGCAAAGCTTCATGGATCGGAATTTATGCTACTTGAATACTTTTGTAAGATTATTAAGAGCAAAAACAGAAATGCACAAAATGTAACACCTATTAGGTGTAAGTGGTGCGGTATTGGCGAGGCCGAGTGAGGAATTGACGATCTAGCCCTAGATCCGATCCCAATTGGCACAACATATCGAGTCAGCATAGAGAAGTGAGTTGCCTCCTGGCCCATTTAGATGAGAATATCATATAAAGGAAAAAAATATTTATCAGAAAGCGACTTAGCTGTTCGGTATTGCACGAGTTGGGAGTAGGGGATGCCATCCTTGCATTTGAGCTTTTGAGGCCCCAAGTATGTCACTTGTCGTTCTGATAATCTTTAGTTCTAGGGGGTCGAAGACGGTTGCAACAGACTAACACAATGAAGTCGTCCGACTTGCGTTTGCGGTTCCCAACCTTAGTCGGGGCCGCGTCATTGGTGTCCTTCTGCTCTTTCTATCGGGATGCCTTTTTTAGTCATCGAGGGCTTAGCAACAGCGTGGCCGAGTCGGCGTATTTGTTCGGATGTCGTGAATAGAGATTTGAAAGAACTTGGAGGCTTCCGAGTGAACTTAACGATGAACGGGATGTCCTTGACTCCTTTTCGAAAGGCGGCGATGACGACCTCGTCCTTGATCTTTAGGATTGAATTCCTCTTCTCTGAAAACCTCTTGATGAAATCATGAAGAGACTCGTTCTTCCTTTGATGGCACTAATACAGGTCGTACTTGGAAGATGGCCTCTCGTACATCCCTTGGAAATTGGCAATGAAGCTGTTGACACAGAAAATCACCAATAGTGTGAGAACAAGCTGATAATCTGGTTCGAGCACTAGACAGCGAAGGTAGAGATTTGCTTAACTCCAGTGCAGGTCTAAATCAGAGTTCGTAGGCATGCCAGTAAATTTGACCCTGCATTGCAAGAAAATAGAAATATTAGATCGGTGAGCCAATCGGCTGGAAGCTTGAATTGGACTCGTTTCATCAGTCGTAGCCGATATAACTAAAGCACTTATACATCGACTGGAAGCCGATGATGCATAAATAGGTAATAATAAATACAGCGACTATATTACAAAAGACATGTGCTCGGCTAGAAGCCGATGATAGTGTAGATAATCAGATGATAATCGAGACAATGCAGTCAGCTTAAAAGATAACTATCGGGCTAGGCACTCCGATAAAACATTGCATATATACCCATCGCTTAACAAGGATAAATCTATCATTATCAATCTAGTAGGTCAAACTTAACTGATGCAGCACAGACTATAATAATAAAAGAACTCAATGAGCCGATAAATCTAATGCAGTTGTGATGTGTTATACGTAACTTATCGGCTATACATCCGATAAAGACGCTTGCATAAAATCTATCAACCTAGTAGGAATAACTTATCGCAGGCAGTTTAGCAGGTCAGACCTAACCGATGCAGCACAAACTGATGATAAATTATCCCAGTAAGCGATAAAATCTATGCACGCGTGATGTGATATATCCACTCGGCTAAGAGATCAAACTTAACTGATGCAGCCGTAGACAGAATAGATACATCGTGGTAAGCCGACTACCGTAGACCGACTAGAATATTGGACCTAACCGAGGAAGTCCTAGCCGATACGATAATCGGGCTAGAGATAACGAGACTTACCCTCTCACAGGAGGTTGAACTTAACGAATGCAAGCGCAGCTCGAGAACCAAGAACCCGTCAAAAGGGTGGCGATGCGCCGAATTGTATTGATCTGTGTGTGATTTACAAGGTACCCAAGCATAACGTATTTATGCCCCGAGTTGATACAAGTCCTTATTGGACACGACCGATTTCCTAATTATAGAAGGAAAACACTAATAAGACCGATGACACGAGATCGAGGTTTCCTAAAGGAAAAATCTAAATTGCCTAATTAATGTAGATATAACTGTTCTCGTGGTTTCAGATCCTTCCAATGGTTCTTCGGATTAATTCATCGTGATCTGTGTTTCCTTAACCGAATCTGATAAAGCACATACAATTTTGGCGTACACATGCCCCAATTTTGGAGTTTTCCATAAGACTGAAATTCTCCCTATCTGGCTTAGATTCCCTCAATGAGGCGGCCCAAGGTTATGCCACTTTCCTTAATTTTGAAACAGTGCAACGGCCTCAATTCCGCCGGTCATCATTCTCTATATAAACTGCTTTGCTTCCTAGCCCCTTTCTTTACGCTTTCACATCACAAAACCCTTCGCTTCACGAGACCTTAGATGAGCTCGGCGACCCAGGCGACGCTGTGATCTCTGCTTCCTAACCACCGGTCTTTGCGTTATTTTCTTCTTCGGGATGGCTTCAGAAACCGTGTCAGAGGTGACTCTCTTCCTCACTCTTTCTACTTTGTAACCTAGATAGATTAAATCTGCTGGCAAATTCTTACCCCGTTCTTGTTCATTGTGTTTCTTGTTTACTGTAGTGGACCTTAGAACCAATTTGATTCTGGCTACAATTATCCAATTTCTTCTATCAGGTCCATGGGTAGCGAAGATCAACAGACTTTATCAATACACACCGAACCATGTATCCTTCAAGAACTCTCCATGCTGGCTAGCGATTGGACAATAGTTTTCAGATCCTGGCTAGCGAAGCTTCCCAGGGTGGAAGAATTGGTACCTCAGGGTATCGGTAAAGAAACCCTCTGGGAAGAAATAGATATCGGCATTGAATCAATCTTTCCCTGGCCGAGATGGAGAAAATGAACCTTTGCTCGCTATTGCTTCATACTTTTGGTCAGACGCCTCAACGCCTTCCTATTCGGACACGGACGATGACCCAAACTCTGATGGGATGTAACTATGCTCACCTGCCTCAACACGACAAGTTACATCAACCCTTCCAACCTCGATTCAAGCCCACTCATCGGCTACAGACGAAGAATATCGTGGTTGGACCAGTACATATTATTCACAACAAGATGACTGGCCAGTTGACGATCGGAGCATGTAGCTTTTCTGAATTTGTGTTGGAACAATTTGTCTTCGGTGGTGTGACCTTGGCCGACTACAAACATGCAATGATTAGCAGAATGCTTGGCTGATAAAAACAATCCCCTGGGGCAATATCTTCTCGCGCCACCTATCAGCTGCTTCATCAAGTAGCAAACAAACTATCGCCAGTCAATCAGTTGGCCACATTGGCGGTCCCTGGTGGTTTGTGCAACTGTGCTCAATGTACATCTCCAAGGCCATTCCTGGGACCTCCTCTTGAACTTAAACTTCCGAGCCGATTACCAGAGGAACAGGAACCCATCTACGCGATGTATCTCTGTAGGCGAAGCTGCATCGGCCTCCCTGGCTGTAAAAATGACTCCTATCGGACTCAGCCTGTGGTTCAAAGGTTTCTACTATGGTTTCACTAGGGAGGCTACACTCTGGTTTGCATATGATGATGCAGCGTCATTCGAGATGCCTTCAAATTCAATCCTCTTGATGCTTTGGCCGACGAAGAATCCAAGACCATATTCCTATCGGCATTACCCCTGCTTCTGCCGACTGGCTTCTCTCAAGGCGATTGCAACAACATCATATGAGTTTTTATCATCCATCAGTCGGTTTCTCCAACTTGGCCTCGCCAACTCCAATCGGCCTATTCTTTATTGATAAACTTCAAGCCCGGGGTAATGTAATAGTGCTTTGGAGTACAATCGGCTGCGGATGTTAACAAGATCTCTGCCTCTAGGCACAGCCACTAGCTTGGAGACATGCACTGCCAATACAAGGCTTTTTTCCCGATGGTGGTCAGAATGGAGGAAACACTTGTTCACCTATCGGCCGCCCAATACGTTCTCGCCTCAACCCCCGACTATGTCGAATCTGATAAAGAGGTAACATCCCCATAAGCCTTAATCATTGTCCCGATCATATCTCTTATAATCTTATCCTACAGGCTGACAACAAGGAACGCCAACAACAAGCACCAGCGGCCGGCCGATCATATATCACCACCATCGGCCAATCAAACTTGGGCATGGTGCTCCCCTCATCTCTTCTCCGGCGTCCGACCAAACAGGACAAATGTAAGAAGTTGGCGTCTTGCCCTCCAAAAGAGGCAAAAACTAGTGCCGATGTCATGGTTACAGTGCCGCCTGCCATCGAATCAACATGGCTCCTTCATCCCCACAGATTGCGCGCTGATTCTTAACATTATTTGTCTATTTCTTTTGTCTTCATTACCAATCTTATTTTCAGTTCGATTCATCAGCTCCTGAAACTCAACCTCACCCAACGTCCTCATAGAGCCAATGGACCTCCCAGCTATTCCAACTCCAGCGCCCAGCCCCAAAGCCGGTATTGAGGCCGTTCCTCCTACTTCGGCGCTAGACATCGGCCATCCTGAAGAGCAACCTATTCATCCCTCTAATGCCAATGTCACTCCTCAAGCCACCGCTATCCCCCCTCAGGTACTCATTTGTGTAAACTTATTCATCCATAATCCGTTTACCCACCGATGCCGATTTGCAGTCCTTAGCCGACCTATTCTCCTTCGACATCGGCAAGTACCTGGAGACTGATGAAGAGGCAATCACCAGCGCTATGACCAGACCATCCCTTCCATCCGACGTGCGTGAACATTTGCTGGATATTACCCGTCGGCTGGAAACCCCAATAGATGCGGCTGGTAGAAGATTGTGGGCCAATCCGGGCCAGATTTTCTGAGATTGAACATCATCTACCCGACGAACTCATCAATACCCTAACTCCTGCTGCTTATTTAGAATCCCACAGATTTCAGCTGATCAAGACCAGGCAACGCATAGCCGATCGCGCCGAACAAAAGATTCTATCTCAACGCATCCAAGACGATTGGCTGTCTGCCCAATCTGAAAAGAAAAAGCTTGATGATATGAGCTGCCCCTCAAGAAATCCAAGCTAAACTAGATCAGCCGAAGGAAAAACAAGCCGATTTGCTGGTAGAGCTTGAAAGAATCCGCAAGGACATTGAAATCACAAAATCTCAGCTCATCGGCTTGCCACAAGCAATACAATATCAAGAATTCAAAGTTGCAGCAGCAGTATGCCAAGTCGTTCATCGGCACAAGAGCTTAAAGACCATTCCAAGCTCCGATGAAGACGATATCTACGCCATCAACACAATTGATCAGATTCGCCTGCGTGCGATTGAAACAATTCAAAAATTCTTGTAAAACCTTAACATTGATGACCTTGATGTTGCTTTGGAACATGCCGATAGTCTTTCGCTGTAATATAATCTAACCAGCTCTGTTACTTATTCATCTTATTCCATCTTCGCTTGATAATATTTTTATTTGTTTTATCTAAAGGCGATACCAATTGATATCGGCTATCTTTAGGCGATGTAACAACATCGGCTCTTGCTTTGAACCATTTCAGAAATCGGCCGCACTCAACCGATTCAGGAGTTGATCCAAACGCTCGAATAATACTTCTTGAGGTATTTCCCATTAAGTGCTTTAGCAAACTGTATCCCCTCAAGATCTTCCAATATATAGGCATTGCCAAGTACACAACTATTAATCCGATAGGGCCCTTCCCAATTAGGCGACCACTTTCTGAATTTACTATCTCTAGACCCGATCGGCAAAATTAACTTCCATACAAGATCTCCCTCAGTAAACGATTTATTCATCACCTTTTTGTTATAATACCTAGCCACCCTAGCTTTATTTTCCCTGATCCTTTCCAACGCCCTCAAGCGATTCTAAGCCAAATCCTCGAGTTCATCTGTCATCAAATTATAATAATCATCGGCTATCAGCTGGTTTTGTAAAGAAATTCTCCTAGAACCGATGTTAGTCTCCCAAGGCAAAACTGCTTCATGTCCATATACCAATTGGTATGGGGACACCCGAGTAGACCCATGACACGCCATCCGATAGGCCCATAATGAATCGGCTAATGTAGTATGCCATCTTCGCGGCTGTTCATCAATCTTCAGCTTAATTAATTTGATTAAACTCTTATTCGAAGCTTCTGCCTGTCCATTAGCTTGAGCATAATAAGGTGATGAATTCAATAACTCAATTTCCATACTGGCAGCAAATTGTTAAAACTCATCGGACACGAAAATAGATCCCTGATCGGTAGTTATCATCTGAGGAATTCCAAACCTATAAATTATATGCTCTTTTACAAACTCAATCGCATCTTTGGACGTAACTTTCCTCAAAGGAATTGCTTCCACCCATTTTGTAAAATAATCTGTTGTTGCCAATATAAATTTATGTCCTTTACTAGATGAAGGATAAACCTGGCCGATCATATCAATTCCCCATCCTCTGAACGGCCACGGTTTGATGATAGGATTCATAGCTGATGCTGGTGCTCGCTGCATATTTCCAAATTTCTGGCAATCTTGACATCCTTTATAATATTTGAAGCAATCCTCCAACATTGTCGGCCAAAAATATCCTACTCTTCTTAATATTCACTTCATCTTATGAGCCGATTGATGAGTTCCACAAACACTCTCATGCACTTCGCACATAACCACTTTGGCTTCTTCTAAATTTAGGCATCTCAGCAGAACCCCTTCAAAAGTCCGATAATATAACTCCCCATCAAGCAACACATACTTAGTAGCTTTATACCAAAGTTTCCTAGAAACCGATTGAGACGGATTTTGTAAATAACCAATTATTTCCCATCTCCAATCATTGGCTTTATCCTGAATATCACTATCGGCTATTTTAACCTCAATCTGTCTATTCAGCCGATACCCTGAAGCAATTTGTGCAAGATCATTAGCTTCTAAATTCTGTTCTCTAGAAATATGATCCAACGGTACTATCCTGAACTCCTTCAATAAATCTCTACATTCTTCATGATATGATCTTAAAACATCATCTCTGCACTCATACTCCCCAGACAATTGCTTGATCACTAATAAGGAATCTCCAACAATCTCTATGATATCGGCCCCGATCTCCTTTAAAAGTTGAAGTCCTTTTAGCACCGCCTCGTATTCCGCTTGATTGTTGGTCCGATAGGTTTTAATTGTAAAAGCAAATTCAAAACTTGCCCCCCGAGGCGATACAATGACCAATCCGATACCAGATCCATGCTTGCAAACCGATCCATCGAAAAATAAAGTCCACGGGATCGGCTCCACATAATTTCCATGAACCCCTATGTGTTGCACAATCAAATCGCCTATTGTCTTCCCCTTGATCGCTTTAGCGGATTCATATCTTAAGTCGAACTCTGTTAAGGCAAAAATCCATTTACCAACTCGCCCTTTTAAGACTGGAGCCGACAACATGTATTTTACCACATCAGCCTTGCAAACCATCGTACATTCAGCCGATAGGATGTAATGCCTTAACTTTGTACATGATAAATATAAACAAAGGCATAATTTTTCTACCGCAGGATACCTTGTTTCACAATCCAAAAGCCTTCTGCTTAGATAGAACACGACTCGCTCTTTCCCTTCAAATTCCTGTATCAAAACAGATCCGATGGATTTTTCATCGGCCGATAAGTATAACTTGAATGGCATTCCTTTTTGCAGCGGAATCAAAACAGGCGGGGAACTTAAATAATTCTTAACTTCATCAAATGCCTTCTGTTGTTCTGCCCCCCACACAAACTCTTGATAGGCTTTCAATTTCAACAACGGAGTAAAAGGCTCAATCCTTCCTGACAAGTTTGATATGAATCTCCTTATAAAATTAATCTTGCCGATCAACAACTGTAGCTCTGTCTTGTTGCTTGGTGGTTCTGTATTCTTGATGGCTCTGACGCTCCGTTGACTAACTTCAATTCCTCGCTCATGAACCATGAAACCCAAAAACTGTCCAGCCGATACACCAAAAGCACATTTATTGGGATTCATCCTTAATCCGTACTTCTTTGCCCTTTCAGCACTTTTCGCAAATTGGCTATATGGCTTTTATCACTCTTAGATTTAACCACCACATCATCGATATAAATTTCCACTAATAAACCGATGAGATCATGAAATATATAATTCATCGCCCTCTGATAAGTCGCACTGACACTTTTTAATCCAAACGTCATTACTACCCACTCGTATAAGCCGATAGCTCCAGGACATCGAAACGCAGTCTTATGTATATCCTCTTCTATCATAAAAATGTGATTGTATCCTGCATTGCCATCCATGAAGCTAATAATTTTGTGGCCTGATGCTGCATCTACCAACAAATCTGCTATCGGCATCAGGTATTCATCCTTGGGGGTAGCCTTATTCAAATCCCAGAAATCAATACATATTCTCAATTTTCTATTTTTCTTTTCCACCGGGACGATATTAGAAACCCACTCAACATATCAGCACGGCCTTATAAACTTTGCATCATATAACCTTGTAATTTCTGCTTTGATTGGCTCATATAACTCCGCTTTAAATCTCCTTGGAGCCTGTTTAAACGGCCGATATCCTGGTTTAATAGGAAGCCGATGTTCAACAATTGATTAGCTTAACCCTGGCATTTCATGATATTCCCAAGCAAAACAATCCCGATACTCCTTCAACAATTTTATTAATTCTTCTCAAAATTCAGGACGCAATTTTTTACTTATGTACGTCGGCCTTGGCCTATCTCCTGGTCCTATATCAATTTCTTCCAAATCATCGGCCGACGTAAACCCTTGTCCCAACTTTCCTTTGAAATCTTCAATGGTGCCCATCAGAGTAACAATTCTGAGCTGACTTGCCGAATCGGCTGTATCTCCTGACTGGTGATCTTAAGATAATCCCCCTCCCATACTTTTCCAGACAAACAATCGACACCATTGGCCTCCCAGACCGGCAAATCGGTCATTGCAATGTTGGTCGATTGATCTGCCAGGATTATCTCATCTTGATCTCCTTGCCACTGTATCAGGCTTTGATGCATCGTCAACGGCATGCAACAGTTTGCGTGAATCCAATCCCTACCAAGGAGCAGACTATATGATCCTTTTCCATCGATAACAAAAAATATGGTAGGTAATGTCTTATTCCCCACTGTTAATTCCACGTTCAACACGTCTTTCGTCTCCGATGGATTCCCGCTGAAATCTTTTAACACCATATTTGTCTTGATCAAATCTTCAGCGGTTTTCCCTAGCTTCCGATATGTAGCATACGGCATTAGATTAACAGCTGCCCCCCCATCAACTAGCATCTTCGTCATCGGCTTCCCATTCACATAACCCTTTATATATAATGGCTTCAAATGCCAATCCTTTGATTCTTCAGGCTTATCAAATATAGCCTGATCGGGTTGTTGCGTTAACTGAGCAAAAACCTCTTCATTGCCCTCCTCATCAGATGAAAGTGCTTTATATTCCCGTGGCAAAAAGAAAACCATGTTTACCGGAGCCCATGGATCGACCTCATTGTCACTTCTCTTCACACGCCATACCCGTTTAGTCCTCTTGTGACGATGATCGGCTCCCTCGTGATCTCGCCGTTGTTCTTCCTGTTGCTCTCGGTGCCGTAACCGTTGTGCCCTTCTTTTCTAATTTTTTTGTAAATATTCCACTAGGACACCACTGAGGGTTTTGGATTTGTTGTTTTTCACGCAATCCCTCTCCATCATTTTCTTCAAAAAATTCTTCATGGATCGGCCCTAATCGGCTACGTACTGATGCTCGTTTTTCAATCGGCCGATCCTATGAAAATCCTTCATGCTCAAAATTCTGAGATCTTGTAGCATTACATTCAAGACAATCTCTGATCGATGGAATCTTATCCCTCGCTTCCAGCAAAATTGAAAGAACGGGCAATCCCAATGTGGATTGTATCCCTCCTCGTATGACGAAGCCCGTTGTTCCTCTTCGTACTTTGAATATTTATCTATCAGCTGCGATGAAGTAATTCTAGATCTTCTAAATTCTCGATACCTTCCTCCATCGGCTTGATTCATCGATGATCTCGCATAAACCATGTTCACGGGGAATGGATGTCCGTCAATTTTCATCGGCTTTTTGTCTTCAAATTTGATCCTTCCCTGTTTGGTAGCCGATTGGATTTGTTGCCGAAAAACTTTGCATTCATTGGTATGGTGCAATATCGTGTTATGCCACTTGCAATATCTCTTCTTCTTTAGCTCTTCGGCTGATGGAATTACGTGATTTGGCGGAAGCTGTATCTATTTCTCTTGTAGCAATAGATCGAAGATTTTATCGGCTTTATTAATGTCAAAATCATATCGTTCTTCCTTACCGATATCCTTCACCCACGGGCACGATACTGATTTCTTATTTCTAGCCCACTCCACCAATCCAACTTCAACATCAGATCCTTCATCATCTGAGTCCGATGAATAAGCTTGCACCTGAGCAACCCTTCTCTGAAACTTCTCTTTTTTTGCTTCTTGAAATCGGCTTTCATGAGCCGATACCTTCTGTACAAGGTGCGCTAGACTCTCGAACTCCTGCGATGAAAATCTTTCTTTAATAGGAGCTAAGAGACCCTGGAAAGCCAACTCGGTTAGATGCCCATCGCTTAGATTCAAACTATAACATCGGTTTCTAACGTCCCGAAACCGCTGGACGTATTCCGGTATCGTTTCGTCTGGCCTCTGTTTAACCGATGTTAGGTCCGTCAGCCTCATCTCGTGGATCCCAGCAAAAAAGTACTTGTGAAACTGTTTCTCCAGATCGGCCCATCCCCGAACTGAATTTGGTGGTAATGAAGAGAACCATGTAAAAGCCGACCTAGACAATGACAAGGGAAAAAATCTAACCCTCAGAGCCTCCTCAGCCGATGCCTCTCCACACTGTGCCAAGAATTGGCTAGTATGCTCTACTGTAGATATGTTGTCCTGTCCTGAGAATTTAGAAAAATCTGGGGCTCTGTATCAGTGTGGTAATGGAACTCTGTCAAACCACTCAGGATACGGATGCCGATACATAAATGTTTGCTCCTTTGGTTTTATCCCAAACTGTTCTCTTACTATTTCTGCAACCTTGTCGATAAATCTTCCTCCCTTGGGATCTCCTGTTGATATTGTATAGGTGGAATTGGTAGCCGATTCTGCTTAGGATATTCTCTCTGATAATTGCCTGAATCGGGAACACCTCCTGGGTAATTTTGTTGATACCCCCCATAATAAGCCGTTTGATGGTATCCTGAAGGAATATCTTGTTGCCCCCCCAGCCTGGTTCTGTATTTGTGAAAACAAGTTTTCCGGTACATCTTTTCTGGTGCCATAAGTGACTTGATTTGGCTTTATTTTTGGCGGAAGGTAAACAGGACCCCGATTAGGCTCTTGAGCAATCGACCCATCCACTGCCTTCTTGATAAGGTTATGCAGTGTGTTCACCAATATTCCTGATTGATTGATAAGCGCGTGATGCACTGCTTCATTTACCATCTCTTGTAATGGTTTTGGTGGACTTTCAGGTGACGCATGGCTCGATTCACCAACCAGAACTGGTTTTGGAAATTGTGTTTTCTGAATCGGCCCTTGTCGCGTCATGCCAAAAGATTCCAAACAGAGTTTCTAAAAATTGGTCATATTCTGCTCGACTTGCTGTTTCTGCTCGTCAGTTAGATCTTCCATGCTGACCGGAATCACGTTGTTTGTTTTGATCTCTTTTCTGGCCATGTCGAAATTCCGTGTCCCACCAGGCATGCCAAAAATGTGTTGACACCGAAAATCACCAACAGTGTTGAGAACAAGCTGATGATCTGGTTCGATGCACTAGACACGTGAAGGCCTGGGAGATTTGCTTAACTCCAGTGTAGGTCCTAAATCCAAGGTTCGTAGGCGTGCCAGTCAACTTCACCCTGCAATTGACAAAGAAATAGAAATATTAGATCGGTGAGCCAATCGGCTGGAAGCCGAATTGGACTCGTTTCATCGGTCGATAGCCGATATGAACTAAAGCACTTATACATCGACTGGAAGCCGATGATGGCATAAATAGGTAATAAATAAATCAGCCGACTACCAAAAGAACATGTGCATCGGCTAGAAAGCCGATGATAGTGTAGATAATCAGAATGATAATCGAGACAATGCAGCCAGCTTAAAAGATAACTTATCGGCTAGGCACTCCGATAAAACATTGCATATATACCCATCAGCTTAACAAGGATAAATCTATCATTATCAATCTAGTAGGTCAAACTTAACTGATGCAGCACAGACTAATAATAATAAAAGAACCTCGATGAGCCGATAAATCTAATGCAGTTGTGATGTGTTACACGATAACTTATCGGCTATACATCCCGATAAGACGCTTGCATAAAATCTATCAACCTAGCAGGAATAACTTATCGCAGGCAGTTTAGTAGGTCGGACCTAACCGATGCAGCACAAACTGATGATAAATTATCCCCAGTAAGCCGATAAAATCTATGCACGCGTGATGTGATATATCCACTCGGCCTAAGAGATCAAACTTAACTGATGCAGCCGTAGACAGAATAGATACATCGTGGTAAGTGACTACCGTAGACCGACTAGAATATCGGACCTAACCGAGGAAGTCCTAGCCGATACGATAATCGGGGTAACGAGACTTACCCTCTCGTAGGAGGTCGAACTTAACCGATGCAGCCCAGCTCGAGAAGGAAGAACCCATCAAAAAGGGTGGCGATGCCCCGAATTTGTATTGATCTGTGTGATGATTTACAAGGTACCCGGGCATACGTATTTATACCCCGAGTTGATACAAGTCCTTATTGGACACAACACACGATTTCCTAATTATAGAAGGAAAACACTAATAAGACCCGATCGGACACGAGATCAGGTTTCCTAAAAGGAAAAAATACTAACATTGCCTAATTAATAGATAAGATATTAACTGCCTCTCCGTGGTCTTCACGATCCCTTCCCAAACTCGGCTTCCTCCGGATTAATTCCCGCTATCTGACTGTGATTTTTTCCTTAACCGAATCTGATAAAGAACCATACCAAATTTTGGCGTTAACAGAAGCGTTCCCGGAGTTCTCCCTAGGAGCCGATGGATCTCTTAGGAAGTCCTGTTATGCACGTCCTCGCCGAGTCAGCTAGAGCGACTGGGAGGTAGTTAGCCATGGCCTTGTGATCTCCTCCAGCTGCTCGGATCGCTAGAGTGTAGACTGTGAGCCAGGACTCGAGGTTGGTCTTCCCATCGTATTTTTCAATTCCAGTCGGCTTGAAGCCTGTTGGCCAGTTAACTTATTGCAGCTCATGGGTGAAGGCCAGTACTCCTTCATCTACATGAGGACTCCGACTCTGACTACGGTGGAGAAACCACTCATGGTAGAGGCCGAAGAGCTCATTCTCGTCTTCTAGTCAGCGACGCTTATCTTCCTCGCGTTCGCGGCGCCGTGCTTTGATGTCTCAACGGAGATCATGTCGTAGTCGGCCTCGGAGATCCCGGTTGTCCCAACGGTCATCTTGATTTTGGTGCTGTCAGTCATTATTGCGGTTGCCGAGTGACGTGGGCGTGACTCTGTGTGCGGCTGACTCGAGCCGGCCGCTCGGCGTCGTGTAGAGGCAAATGAGACCGCCGTTGGAGAGGCCGACCTGTTGGTCGGTATAACAGTGTCACCCAACTGTTGACGCTGCTGACATGCAGTAGCAGTGATCATGGCTTTAATCCTTGCTATCGTCGGGGTGGCCTGGTGATCAGGCCCAAATTGCAGTGTATCCAGTAAGGTTGCAGCAGCCACAACGTTCTATTGAGGGGTCACAAAGACATCATGGTCGCCGACTCAGGTTTGGAGGATCTCCCGTTGAGTAGTGCGCCCGGCCTTGCGTAGATTGTCGTTGCGAACATCGCGCTCGGACTACAGGCATCTTGCGTCTTCCTCCTGTTGTTCACGTAGTCGGCAGGCTTCCTCTTCTTGCAAATCGTGTAGTCAGCGTGCCTCCTCAGTGGAAGTTGAGCCCTTGGACGCCATGAAGACTTCACGTGGTGGAGAAAAGCTCGCCGAACTACTGTCCGACTGAGAGTCGGAATCAGAATAGTTGATGGGAGTAATGATGACCCTGACCTCCCTAGATCCAATCTCGAGCAGCTCTGAGCCGTATCTGAGTTGAACTCCAGGGGATCGGGTCTGCTGTGTCAGACGTTGATTGAAGAAATCTACAACGTCGCCGAGTTCGAACGGGAGATTGATGATCTCCTCCTTTCTTAGCCCGTTCTAGGCTGGCTTGAGGCCGAGTCCGAGTCGAACACCGAAAGAAAGAGTTGTCCCTAGACTCAGGCATGTTAGAGATTACTGCAGCATATTGCCGAAGATTGTTGTAGCATTGAGTAGGCCGACTGGCGTGGAGTCGGTTTGGTCCCTGGCCGATCGAATCGGATCCGAGTCAGACAGGGTAAGGTTGCCGAATTCGTCAGCGACGAAGTCAAGGCTCCCAAAGCTGATTGTTTGCCCTGGGAAGAAGTTGATGCCATCGACTCCCTTGATTGGATCCATCAGGCTTGATGAAGATGATCTCGACGAAGCCCCTACCTGGTGTGCCATCTGTCGATGTTTTGTATCAGCAATAAGAATATGGGGGTACTCATGAGATCTAAACTTGATGGATTGCAAAGGAACACGGAATAGTTTATACTGGTACATGCCCTCGAGATGAGGTAATACCCTACGTCCAGTTGTGGTATATTGCCTTTGAGGTTTCTCTGGTGAGATTTGCGCTTCTGCCCTCAGGGGGCGCCCTGCCTCCCCTTATATACCGGAGGACAGGGTTATAGAGTAGGAATCCCAGTCAGACTCCGACCAAGGGAATTCCTTCTAGGAATACAACGTTTCCGACTAGGACTGTATCCTTTCCTTGTCGTACAAGGTTATGTATGCCGAGTCCTATTGTATCCCTAATTACAAGGTTAGACCCACCCTCTGTCCGAGTGTCCCATATGCTTCTCATGAGGTACCCGGGGGCCCATGGCCTCCACAATACTGATTATTATTAATGGAAACCCTAAGAGCCCTCTGAAATTTCTCATCTGCATGTGCCTTTGCACTTGGAGTTGTTTCGGAAAAATTGAGAATTTATTTTCGGATTGGGATAAAATCTTGGCCTTCATTTGATTGAAATTTTTGAGGCAGGACAAGTTTAGAATGGAGATTTTATTCGAGGGTCATGGTAGGGAAGTCCAAATTTTTGGGAAAACATTGGTTCATCGGGGGTGATGTATGATTTAAGGCATGTACAAAACTTTTCTAATCGCTTTGCAATTACTATTTAAACTAATTTGGTATTATTTTATTTAGACGTATCATCCTGTCGATTTCTTGATAAAGTTTATGCACAAAATTATTTCATGCATAAAATTGTTGCTTGTTTCCAAATTATTTACCATTTGCTTTCTTTGGATTTGAGCATACATTGATTCTCCCTCCTTGCATTCTATAGATGGACAGCCTTCCCAACCAACGTGGAGCGGAGATGGGAGGTTTCGTGGAAGAACTTCGCATGATGAGTTTTACGTTGGGGTACAACCATGCCCCCTGAGTACACCACCGTGGAGCCAATCGAGGGTGAGCTCCCACACCGTGTCCGCTTGGAGCTGCCAGGCAAACAGCACCTCCTACCAACCATGGAGATCGAGATTGGTGGGCGCACCTACGACCACGCCTGTCAGGAGGTAGTTTTCCACCTGCTTGGAGAGCTACGTCGGAGGCACCACTCTACCCTCCGCACCATGGCCTACCGCTACCTCCCTAGCCAGGCACACTACCAGGTCTACAGTACCTTCTAGCCAGCTAACACACAGAACGACACCACCATCGTCCACATGAGGCAAGCTTTGTGGGCCATGGACTATATGCACGCCAACTGGGTGCGTGCGGCCCATGACAGGGAGGATGCCAACAGGATGACCATCATCGGTCTCCAGAACAAGATCGACCGCCTGAAGAAGGAGGTCGCGGAGCTGAAGGGACAAAAGCCACCCGGTGGGGCCAGGATCCATCTGACCCTGAGGAAGAGGACCCTTCCTCCGGTGCGTATTTAGCTAGCCCCCAGGAAAGGCCCACATGCACCGCCAGCTCCCGCACCAGCTCCTACCCTAGCTCCAGCCCCAACACCCGCACCAACACCAACCGGCGGCATGATCAGTGCGTCGAGTGACAGTAGCTCTCGGGGCGGCACCAGCATTCACGGGGGCTTCACCTCCACCGACGACAGCAATTCCTTCAGTGGATTCTGCACTCGCAGCGAGGCCAGTTCGTTGGCTCACGGTAGTGAGGACTACGTGAGCGGATCCAGGAGCCGCACAGACGATGAGGTGGGCGACGAACAGGAGCCAGAGTACGACTCAGAAGACCGCAAGAGCTGCTCAGAGCCCTAGATGCGTCGTCCTTAGCTTTATCATTTTCCTAGTTTGATTTCATGATTAGTTGTAATGTCAGGATGTTTGCTTTGGGGTTAGTTGGTGGTTCATACTGTCGGTTGTGGTATGGCCGCCTCAACTAGGAGTTGAATTGCTTTTCTTATGTTTCCAAACTATGCACCTCAGTTAATTTAATTCAGTCACTTAATTACCACTCCTGTTTCTGAGCCACCTGTTTTTCTCCTTCCCTTCCACCTCCATCTCCCTTCAAATGGTGAACACAAGGACTGGTAACCGCGCTGCCAGTGACGCCAGTGCTACAAATCAACAGGATGGAGCACCACAGAACAACGGGGCTTCCCACCATATGCCACCTCCATTACCCGAGAACCCGACACTCACCCAAGTTCTGGCCAACCAGAACCAGATGATGGCAATCATGATGCAGCAGATGCAGCAAAACAACCTGTAGCAGCAGCACCAGCAACCTCACATCCCATCCTTCACTCCCCAGTCTAAGCTGCCTGAGTTCTTGAGGGTCAGGCCGCCTACTTTCTCCAGCACCACCAACCCCATGGATGTCAACGACTGGCTGTTGGCGATTGAGAAGAAGCTCAAACTCCTCCAATGCACCGACCACGAAAAGCTCGTCTTTGCCATGCACCAGCTCGAGGGTCCCTCCTCAGCTTGGTGGGACAACTTCCTCATGGCCCGCACCGCCACAAATGAGGTCACTTGGGTTGAATTTTGCAACAACTTCCAAAAGTCCCAGATTCTAGCCAGCATTGTGGCACAAAACAAGAGGAATTTCGAGACTTGGTGCAGGGAAACAAGACAGTCATGGAGTACCTCCATGACTTCAACCGCTTGGTACGCTACACGCCAGAGGATGTCCGCACTGATGCGAAGAGACAGGAGAAGTTCTTGGAGGGACTAGATGACGAGCTGACCAACCAGCTTCTCTCCAGTGACTACCCTAACTTTGAGAAGTTGGTGGACAAGGCGATCCGATAGGAAAATCAGTGCAACAAGATGGACCGCAAGCGGAAGGCGGCCCAATTCCGAGCTCACCAGGGACAACATCAGAGGCCGAGGGTGATGCTGGGGCATCATGGTGGGCCTTCCACCATGATCGTCCACCAGCAGCGCCCATTCCACCTCGGGCACTTTGGGGGCAATAGCAACAACAGCAGGTAGCACAACCGTCACCCCGCTCCCCGCCCACCAATAGCGCCAACGCCGCAAGGCCAACCTCGGAAAGACAGTGGGGGAAAGACCCTCATCTGCTTCAATTGCAATGAGCCGAGCCACTTCGCCGACAAGTATCCGAAACCGAAGTGCATGGGACCCAGGCCTGCAGCTCCCCAGAACCCCAACGCCAACCAGCACGTGATGAAGGGGCGTGTTAATCATGTCTCTGCAGAAGAGGCACAGGCTGCACCAGAAGTGGTACTAGGTACGTATCTCATGAACTCAATACCTGCAACAGTACCTTTTGATTCTGGTGCAACGCATTCGTTCATATCAAACAAATTTGTGGGGACACATGGGATAAAAGTAGTGGAACTTAAGATCTCCATGCGGGTTCACACCCCAGGGAACCGCATGACCACGGCTCACTATAGTCCCTCCGTGAGCCTAGAAATCCAAGGATCATCCTTTCTAGCCAATCTCATCCTCCTAGGATCCAAAGACCTAGATGTCATCCTAGGGATGGCTTGGTTGACCCGACACAAAGGAGTGATCAATTGCACCGACTGCACTGTTACATTAACCAGCCCAGAAGGAAAGACAGTTACCTTCAAGTCACCAGTCCCACAGAGGTAGGAGGCAAGCTTGAATCAGGTCGCAGCTGAGCAACAACCCTAAAGTGGAAAGAAACCAGATCGGAAAGTGGAAGATATTTCGATAGTAAGGGAATACTTGGATGTGTTTCCTAAAGATCTACCAGGAATGCCACCAAAAAGAGAGATTGAGTTCAGAATTGATTTGGCACCAGGAACAGCCCCAATATACAAAAGGCCATACAGAATGGCACCGAACGAGATGGCGGAAGTCAAGAAGCAAGTTGACGACCTGCTACAAAAAGGTTACATCCGACCAAGCATGTCACCTTGGGGTTTACCGGTCATCTTCATGGAAAAAAAGACAAAACAAAGCGGATGTGCGTGGACTATCGTGCACTAAACGACGTCACAATCAAGAACAAGTACCCCTTGCCAAGGATTGATGATCTTTTCGACCAATTGGAAGGTGCCACCGTCTTCTCCAAGATAGACCTGCGATTAGGTTATCACTAGCTGAGGATCCGAGAAGAGGATATTCCGAAGACGGCTTTCACCACTTGGTATGGGCTATACGAGTGTACCGTTATGTCCTTCGGACTGACAAACGCACCGGCCTTCTTCATGAACCTGATAAACAAGGTGTTCATGGAGTTTCTGGACAAGTTTGTGGTGGTTTTCATCGATGACATCCTCATCTACTTGAAAACAGCAGAAGAACATGAGCAACATCTCTGGTTGGTTCTCGAGAAGCTAAGAGAACACCAGTTGTACGCCAAGTTTAGCAAGTGCGACTTCTGGCTGAGAGAAGTGCAGTTCCTTGGGCATGTCATCACTGCCCAGGGAGTTGCCGTGGATCCAACGAATGTGGAATCAGTTACCAGTTCAAAACCGCCCAAAACAGTGACACAAGTGCGGAGTTTTCTCGGACTTGTGGGTTATTACTGCCAATTCATCGAAAACTTCTCGAAAAGTGCGACACCCATGACTCAATTGTTGAAGAAAGACGTGAAGTTTGTTTGGACTGCCGAGTGCAACCGCAGCTTTGAGGAACTCAAAGAGAAGTTAGTGTCGGCACCGGTTTTTATCTTGCCAGACCCCAAGAAAGACTTCCAAGTGTACTACGACGCATCCCGCCAAGGGTTAGGATGTGTGCTGATGCAAGAAGGCAGGGTCGTAGCCTATGCATCTCACCAGTTGCGCCCCCATGAGGGCAACTACCTGACACTCGACTTGGAATTAGCGGCAGTGGTCCATGCCTTGAAGATTTGGCAGCATTACCTCGTCGGTAACCGCACCAAGATCTACACTGACCACAAGAGTCTGAAGTATATATTTACCCAGCCCGACCTGAACCTCCATTAAAGAAGGTGGCTGGAATTGATTAAGGATTACGATGTGGGAATACACTACCACCCAGGTAAAGCCAATGTGGTGGCAGACACTCTGGCAGGAAGAGTTACTGCAACATCGCTCAAGCAGAGTTGTTATGCAAGGAAGTGCAGCAGGAATTCGAACGCTTGAATCTGGATATCGTTGACCCCGGGTTCATGGCAGCCCTAGAGGCCCAGCCCATACTCTTCGATCAGGTTCGTGAGGCATAAGCGAACGATCCAGAGATTAAAGAACTCAAGAAGAACATGAGAGTTGGAAAAGCTCAAGGTTTCACTGAAGACGAAAACAGGACAGTCAGGATGGGAGAATGATTGTGCATTCCGAAAAACAAGGAGCTCAAAGACTTGATACTCTAGGAGCTCATGAGACGCAGTACTCCATTCACCCCGGAAGCACTAAAATGTACCAAGATCCCAAGACAAAGTTTTGGTGGGCTAGCATGAGAAGGGAAATTGCGGAATTTGTGGCACTCAGTGATGTGTGCTAGGGAGTCAAAGCAGAACACCAACGGCCCATAGGACTTCTACAACCGCTTAGAGTCCCAGAGTGGAAGTGGGAAGAGATTGGGATGGATTTCATCACCGGTTTGCTCCGCATATCTTCAGGATACAACTCTATCTGGGCAATCGTGGCTTACCAAGGTCGCCCATTTCATTCCTGTGCATACGACATACTTAGGCAAAAGACTGGCAAAACTCTACATGGCTCGCATAATGTGTTTACACGGAGTACCCAAGAGGATTGTATCTGACCGTGGTAGCCAGTTCACTTCCAAGTTCTGGCAGAAGCTGCAAGCAGAACTGGGAACTCGACTGAATTTCAGCACGGCCTACCACCCACAAACAAATGGACAGACTGGAAGAGTCAATTAGATATTGGAAGATATGTTAAGGGCCTGTGCTTTGGATTTTGGCGGGACTTGGGATAAGAGTCTGCCCTACGCAGAGTTCTCGTACAACAACAGTTACCAAGCCAGTCTGCAGATGGTGCCGTTCGAAGCTCTGTATGGCAGAAAGTGCCGTACACCCCTCTTCTGGATCAGACAGGCGAACGCCAGGTTTTGGGACTGATGCACTCAAAGAAGCTGAGGAGAAACTAGCCATTATTAGGGAAAGATTGAAGACAGCTCAGTCCAGGCAGAAGAGCTATGTTGACAACCGCCGTAGAGATTTGAGCTTTGAGGAAGGAGACTACGTGTATCTTCGTGTCACACCACTCCGCGGGGTACACAGGTTCCAAACCAAAGGGAAATTAGCACCGCGCTTCGTGGGACCTTACCAATTCTAGCTCGTAAAGGCGAAGTTGCATATCGGTTGGACCTTCCAGCTTCAATAGCAGGTATACACAATGTGTTCCACATGTCGCAGCTAAAGAAATGTTCCACGTCCCCACCTCGATGCCGAAGTGGGAGAAATCGTGGACGAGGCAATGGTTCTATGTCACACCCTGAGTTTCCCCTTAATTGTGCCACACAAAATATATTAAAGAAAAAGCCCCAAAGAAATTATTTAAATAGGCCAAGGGAATTAATAAAAGAGAAAATGCAAAATAATAATTTATTATGGTTGGAAGTATTTTTCCTATATTCCTCTTGCCAAAATGCACTAACAAGATTTTTGGTGGAATTTTTAGAGTACTGGAAGTAATTTTAATAAATCAAAACATATTATCAGAATTAAATTCCCTCTAGAAATCTTTTTCCTTTTCCTTTCTTTCTCTTTTTTTCTTTTCTTTTCCTCCTCCTGGGCCGCCAGCCCATCCCTGTACAACCTGCTCACACGACCCATCTCGCCCGCGCCTTCTCTCCCCGTACTCGCTGCCAGCTGGGGCCCGCTGGCCAGCAAGCCGCCCCGCCTCACCCGTATCTTCCCGCTGACGTGTGGGGCCAGGGCCCACACATCAAACTCGTCTTCCTCCTCCGGTCGATTCGGGCGGAGGGGAAAAATCCCCACCACCATCCGAACTCTGCCTTCTTCTGCCTCCTCGCGTTCTCGCCCCTCATTCAAACGGCGCGGACCGGGTCTCCTAGCCGTTCCCCCACGTTCCCCACGTCTCCCGCCCACGATCCCGAGTGGATTCCGCCCCATGCCACCGTGGCCGCGGCCCTCAATTTCATGAAGTTCGGCCACCACAACCACGATCTCCCCTCCTGTGCCTATTTAAGCCCTCACAGTGCCTCTCCACTCCTCTTCCCACAACTCCCCAAGCCTCACGTGCTCTCAAACCCCTAGTGCGACGTGAACCCGAGCCGCCGCCACACGACCTATCACCTCCAGCCGAGCGCCGCCGCCATTTTAGGCACCACCGCCTTCGCCGCACTCCGGAGCACCTGGGCCGCCATCCCCGCGAGCTCAATCGCCGCCGAAACCCCTCCTCCGTCGACATCCCCTTTCAGTAAGTCCCTCCACCAGCCTTCAGCCGTGTCTCCCCGTCGATCCGTTCGGCCATTCCCCCTCCTAACCCATCCTACATCTTCGCCAGAACCCCTCAGTCCCCGTCCGTGCCTCCGTCGCCCCTTCCCGCCGCCGGAACGCCGTTGCCATCACCCTCCCAAGGCTTCGCCGCCGCCAAGCCTCTCTGTTCGCCGCCGTTCGCCGTCCTCCGACCGTCGCTGAACCTCGGTGAGCACCCCATCGTCTTTCTCATCTTCTCCGCCACTCGCCGCTGCCCTCCGCCGTGCCGGATGGTTGCCAGCAGCGACCATTGGGCCGCTCGCCCCGCCATGGCACGGCCGTGCCGGCAGGGGCAAGACCCTTTGTTCCAAACCGTCCGATCTACCCCAGGGTAGATCTAGACCGGCTGTGTGGTGCCCCGTGGCTGCCCGCTCCTTCACCACGTCGGCGCCACCTCGGCACCGCATCAGCCTCTTGGTCCAACGTGGCTCCCGCATTGGCAGCCACGTGTGGCGGTCACGCTGGGCCGTGGTGGACGCTGTCCACCGTGCGCCGTCGGCCCCCTGGGTCACTGACCCATGGGCCCCGCTTGTCGGCGCCGGCCCGCGGTCCGCTGATGCCATTAATCTTATTAATTGCGTAATAAATTGTTAAGAAATTAGTTTTATACAGTAAAAACACAGTAAAATTTTAAAAATTCATAACTAATTCATACGAGCTCTGATTAATTCCATTCAAATTTCATTAAATCTAGAAAAATGTCAAGAATCCATTAAAAATACTTTTAGCTCCTGTTTGACTACTCACATGTACCTTTTTAATTTTTTGTGCTTTGTTTGCTTTAGAATCCGACGCAGTCGACCCTCCTGTGTATTATGAAGTTGTTGTAGAGTTCACAGAGCCGAAGTAAGGCAAGTTACATCATTCCCTCGATCATATCGCACCTGTTTATTACAAAATATTTGTTTCAAATCAATAAATGCGCATGTTTTCATTATTTCATGTGGGAGGTTTGACCTATATAGATGCTATATGATGGCCATGACTTGATCACCCCTTTATGCCTTTGTATCTTGGGTAACAATTTGATTATACAATAATCTTTAGCCATGCTTAGAGTCTATTACCTCACCTAGAGAATAAATACTCATTATTATTAAATTGTTCAAACTTTTATGTCAAGAAAGGAACCTTGGTCATGGTAATCTTAAATCACTAAAATTTGGCCTAAATGGTGGGCTGTGGGTGCATGGTTTTGCTGGTCACACCCATGGCAATTAAGGACCGGTTTGCAGGAACACCTTGGGCAATTTCTCGTACATAGCACTAGCCAGCAGTGGGCAACAACTGGGCTTGTAAGCATATCTTTCCCTCTTCTAGGCACGTTGGTGAGAAATGGGCGTGATGGAGTTGGGTCGGCTCCGAGGTCGGGTTTGATCGGCTTCCGGATCCATTATGGCACAAGGGGGGTAGCCTGGCCGATATGGTGTGCCTTGTCGACAAGTGCAACCTCAGCGTGGTGTGGATGGTTAGGGAGGAGTTGCGTGAACGGTCCTATCACAGCCTCTCCACTTGGGGTGTCGTGGTGACACGCCGGCACACGGGAACGTGTGTGGGGCTGTGTCTTGTGGGTACAATTGTACATCTCTGGACAAAGTTAAAATCTATTCAATAGCCGTACCCGTGGTTATGGGCATTTGGTCAAGACTCACTGTAATTAGTCTCAAATAAATTGACTAAAATTTGCTGTAGTGATAGGATGGATGGTTGGGCCTGGTCAACGTAGTGTAGCATTGATCGGTGGATAATTAATACTGTTTAATTAATCAACTTTTTTACTATTTACGAACTACTATTGTTTGCAACCACTTTTACGCAAATGAACCCTGAGCCTATCTTTGTCTCCCATGCATTGTGCATTGTTGCGGGTGTGACTTGTTGAGTACTATGGGTGGTACTCAGTCTTGCTCCCTTTTCCCCATCTCAATGGTAGAGTACCTATCCGACGAGGATCATCAGGAGAACTAGGCTGGATCCGCCGTCAAGATGCCTGTGGATTGGAAGCCTCCGTGTGGCTAGCTGTTTTATAGGCTTTCTTTATCTTTTACCACTGCATTTATGTAAGGCACTTTTATTCTGTTTGTAAGAGATACTCTGTATAGCAACTTGGTATTGTATACCCTTGTTTTCCTGGACAGGGATTTTATACACAAAAATGTTCAGAATTCTGGCTGTGAATTTCTAGGCGTTACATTCTACCACAAGATATCCTACGCCACCGACTCCCACGAGTTCAAGGCCCTCTGGTCATCGCTAAGCGTGCCCAGCTTCGACGCTTGCCCGAAGGTCTCCATCGCTGGTACGATTGGAGGCCCACCGTCGGCTCCTTCGAGCCATCGCGAGCCGTCTCAGCGTTTGGGACCTCATCGAGGAGTACCTGATGATGGGCGTCAACCCGTTGGCGTGGTCGTGGAATATCACCATCGACCATGACAACCAAATCTGTGATCCCCGCCATCGCCATTCCCGACAACAGCCTCGGTAGGTTCCCGTTGACTTCTTTCGATTCTTCGCTCGCCTATCAAATTCAATTTGACCTGTTCTGATTTAAGTAACTTTGCATGGTTTGCAGTTGCCTCCTTGCGCGAAGCTGAGAGGCTGGCAAAGTGCCCTGTTGGGGACATGACTCCGAAGGAGTATGGGGAGATCATGAAGTTCCTGAAGGGGGGAGGGTGAACCGTGTGTGTATGCGGCTTCACCAGAAGGTTCCCCCGCGTGAGAACCCCATCCAGCCCTAGGGCGATGATGGCGGGGACACTGCGGGAAAGAAGAGCAAGAAGACCGCCGGCGACGCTGCGGACCCCAGTCGCATGGCACCGAGGATGGTCCAGCCCTTTGGGCCATTTGCCCTTCGCCGCCGCCCGCCCTTGACGAAGATGACGAGGACGGCGATGCAAGGGACATCGATCTTGGCATCGTGGGGCAAACCCCCAGCCCCGATGTTGCAATGCCCGTCAGCGGTCGGGCTAGAACAGGTCCTTCGCCCACACACGGGTCTTCGACGGCTGTCGCTCGGCCTGGGAGCGCGGGGAGGATGGTCCACTTCCAATTCGCACGCTGGTTCCTAGGCTCGGCCTTAGCGACTCGGAGTCATCTTCGCCGGTGTGCACTAGAGCCGGTGGTGAAAAGGTGAGGCCGGAGTCTGGACGAACGACAGTAAGGAGCGGAAAGGACATGCTGGCGGAGGCCCATCGGAGCCCACCAGCAGCAGCGGCCAAGGCGCCATGGAGACGAGCGGGCAACCGACCGTGACATTATCCGCCTCCGACAGTGTCCTCCTGGCGCCAAGCTTCACCGTCGAGGACTTCGCCTGCCGCCACGAGCTTCGCTCGTTTGTTGGTGGCCTTAGTTCCTTGGCATTGCCTTTGACTGTCCAGCTGGTTGTCGACGACAGGTTCGACCTCGACGAGGTCGATTTTTTGTGCCCTTTTTATTTGTTTCTTCGACCCGTCTTTTGGGCCTTTAATTTTGCTTCGCTTATTTCTTAACTTCGCATATTTCAAGCGCACTCCTTGGTGGGGTGCTACGAGCGCATGGCGCACGCCCGCTTGGATGGCCTCAAGAGCCGTCAGCGGGACGAGGCGTCGAAGGCCGAACGGTTGGCCCAGGAGCAAAGCGTAATGAAGAAGGCGCTGAAGGATGCAAGACTTTGAACGCCGCCCTGGAGGGAGGGCGATAAGCTTCGAGTCCGCCTTGCCGACCGCGAAGCCGAGCTCGAATGCCTTCATGTTGAGCTATCGGAGACGAAGGAGGTTGAGGCCAACACTTAGGCTTTGGCCATCGACGCCAGCCATACGCTGCGCATAGCGCTCACGAGGATGGGCGCTTTTCCTTCGCCGCTGCCCGAAGACGATCCCCCGCCAAGGCATTCATAGATTGGTGCGTCGTCGCCGGGGAAGGGGGCGGTGGGCGATGCCTCCAGCGTCTTCAGTGATCGCTGTGCCCAAACTGCGGGCTACGGCATTCTCTCTGTGCTCCACACTGGTGACTGCAACCATCTCCAAGACCTCCCGGCGATATACGCCTGTGATGTCGAAGATAACAGCGTGTGGGAGAGCGGGGATGACATTTGGCCTCATTACCGATCCTTCCGGAAAGGTTGGTGGGTGCCGAAGGGCAAGGAGATAGCCACCGAGTACCTTCGCGATCAACTGAAGAAGTGAGGGGAGTGCGAGGCGGCCGAGACGATGCTGGAGGGTGGCCGAGACATTCCTGAGGCCGAGGCACCACCACAGTTGTGACGGCCTCCCTCGCCTGGTTTATACATTTATTTTTGATAGCTTAGGATAGCTAGTTCTGCTGAAGACCGGCCTTTTGTAAATTTGCTTATGTAAGGCCTTCGGTCCCACTTTTGCTTATGAATGAAAGTATCTGTCACACATATGAGGTGTCGCTCAATCAAAAGCTTCGTTTTCCCTGCTATGACTACCTGCGCCCGGCGATGAATTTTAAATTTGTTGTGTCATAGCCACCTAGAAAGACGAGGTATCTAGGTCCCGAAGACCATGTTCCGGCTATGGTTATCCATGACCGAAGCTACGCCCTTTGCTCTGTGGCGAAGTGGTTATGAAAGAACCCTGGGCACGACGTGTCCAACTTCGACCGGGACTACTAGCTTCGCCATGGCGATATGGTAGAGTTCTAGCGAGATTTTCAATGTCAGCCCGTTAGCAAGGGATTCGTGACCAGCGGTATGCATTCGTCCCTGCTAACTCTCTCGCCCGCGAAGTTCTCGTCGTTGTTCTGGATAGCGATGATTCGGTGGAGTGCGAAGCACCTGCTCACGATTCTCCAGTTATTGACATCACCAGCGACGAGTCGACTTCGAGCGATAGAGGAGCTTCGGGCGACTACATTTTTCGGCCGAGATTTTCTACTCCTAGTCCTTCTGGGAGTTTAGTTAACCCTGTAGATTATAATTCGTCCGATAGCGAGTCATCGTCCTCTTCAGGATAGACTTGTTGTAACATTTTTATGTAATTCGATGTGTAATGCTTGTAACTTGAGATTTTTTCGGAATAAAATCCCTTCGCACTGTTCTTCTACCACTTCCGCTGTTTTCGACGCTATATGGCTTTGAGAACTATAGAGCTAATGTTTTTCCGATGTTCAACGAGTTTGATGCTATTGCCGATATCTCATAGTTTTCGGTGGCTGAACGATGCTCTGGTCGCTCGCCATCCCCTACCTTCAACGGATAGCGCTTAGGTAGTACTTAGTGCTCGTTGGTGGGTTGGCCTTCATGATTTGTTTTGTTTTCGCGTTATACGTTTGTTGTGCTTTTCCGCGGCCGAGTGATGCTTCGACTGTTCTCTGTCCCCTACCTTCGACATATATCACCAAGTAATCAACCTATTACTTGGCGCTAGTCCGGTAGGTTGGCTTTCGCGCTATGTGTTCATAGCATTTTTCTACGACCGAGCGATACTTCGGCCGCTCGTTGTCCCCTACCTTCAACAGATAGCGCCAAGTTATTACTTGGCGCTTGTCTGGTAAGTTATATTCCGCATTGTGTGTTTGGACGATGCTACGTAATTTCAGCGTTTGATCGAGCGATGCTTCAATCTTTTCGCTTCCCCAATTCGACAGAGCGCTGATCAGGCATTGTCCTTTCGGGTCATTTGCGACAAATGTGAAGACATAGGGAGTTTTATACTGGTTCAAGCCTCCATTGTGGATGATAACCCTACTCCAGTTTTTTTACATGCTCTTTACATGTAGTAACGCATCAGCGAAGTGGCGTTCCATGTATGGTCTAGCTCTTCGCCCTCCATGGTTGCCAGTTTGTAAGCCCCTTCGCGCGACTTGCGAGCTACAAGATATGGTCCCTCCCATCTTGACTCGAGCTTGTCTACCGCCACGGGGTTACTTTTCTTCCTCAGCACCAAGTGCCTTGGCAAGATCTCCTTCGGCCAAACTTTTCAGTTGTACAGCTCTTCGGTCGAGGTGGAGTATTTTGCCATGTTTTGCGGCGCCTTGACTCGCACCCGTTCGAGCAGCTCTACAGCAGCTTTTCGCCCCGTCTCCTCGTCCCCGGACATTGTGACTCGGGGCGAGTTTGCCCCTAGCTCACTCGGGGTCATGGCTTCTTCACCGTACATGAGCATGAACGGGCTGAACTTCGTTGGCTGTGTTGGGGTGGTACAAAATGCCTAGAGCACCGATGTAAGTTCCTTGGGCCATCTCCCTTTCAGCACTTCATCCAGTCTTTTTTTGAGGGCTTCAACGATCTTGCCATTTGCCCTTCTAGCTGCTCCATTCAACTGTGGGTGTGCAACGGACACGAAGTTGATTCGCATATTGAGCCCCTTGCACATCTCCTTAAACTTCACCGAGTCGAACTGTTTCCCGTTGTCGGTAACAAACTCTCTTGGGACACCGAAGCGGCAAATGATGTTTTTCCACATGAAGCGCTGTACCGCCACCGAGGTTATACTAGCCAATGGCTCAGCTTCGATCCAGCGTGAAAAGTATTCCACTGCCACAATGGCAAACTTGTAGCTGTTTCGGGCCACGAGAAACGGTCCTATGTTATCCAATCCCCATCTGGTGAAAGGCCATAATGGGGACAGCGGTTGTAGCTTGTACTGTGGCGCGTTCTGGGACTTGCCATGCTTTTGGCACCCTGGGCATTTCTTGATGCGCTCTTTGTACTTCCGCAGGATTGTGGGCCAATATAGCCCCTGGCGAAGTATCTTGGCCGCCACCACTCGCGGTGCCTAGTGTGCACCGCATTGGCCTTCATGCACCTCCTTAATCATCTCTTTGCCCTCGACTTCGAAGATGCAGTGAAGAAGTGGCTCTAGGATTCCGGTCTTGTACAGCTGCCCATCGATGATCTTGTACTGCCGCACTCTCGCCTGCAGTCGTTTTGCTTCGGCTTCATCGTCAGAGAGCTTTCCTTCAGAAAGGAACCGCACAAAAGGTATTCGCCGGTCTCGTATGCCATGGTCAATGTCCATCACCTGCTGCGAGTCCTCTTCATGCTTCACACATGGCATGTAGATCACTTCGAAAAAGACTCTAGGCTAGAATGGACCTCCTGTGTCCGCTGCCTTCGCCAGCATGTCGGCTTCCTCGTTTTCTCCTCTAGGTAGGTGTTGCATTGTGATGCCGGCGAAGGCCTTCTCCATGGCTCTTATGGCGTCCAGTTATTTCTCCATTCCTTCATCCTTGGCCTCGAAGGTCTTATCGATATGGCTCGCGACTAGCTTAGAGTCTGTCTTGACTACCAATTGCTGGGCCCCCAACGCCTTTGCCTTTCGCAGCCCAAGGAGGATTGCTTTGTACTCCGTTGTGTTGTTGGTAGTGGGGAACTGTAGCCTCACTGCGTAGCGAATGACTGTTCCTACGGGCGAAGCAAGGATTGCGGCCGCGCCGGCCCCGGTGTGCGACCATGAGCCGTCAGAGAACATTGTCCAACAATCCTCGTTCGTCGGCGGGGCTACTTTGTCAGTGGGCGAAGTCCACTCAGCGATGAAGTAGGCTAGAACCTGCAATTTTATCGCTATTCGGGCCACGTAATGTAGGTCTAAGGGAGCCAACTCCGTGGCCCACTTGCCTAGATGGCATGTGGCTTCCTTGTTCCGAAGCACCTCTCCGATGGGGTATTGCAACGACACTGTTATCTTGTACGCTTGGAAGTAGTGTCAAAGCTTGCGGGAAGCCATCATGAGGGCGTAGGACAGCTTCTTGATTTCCGAGTACCTGAGCTTCGCTCCTTGCAGCGCTTCGGACACGAAGTATACGGGTGTCTATCTGCCTTCACCTTCGTGTACTAGGGCCATGCTCACCGCCATAGGCGAGGCTGCTAGGTACATCGGCAGTTCGGCGCCTGTCTTTGGGCTAGCCAACTTTGGTATCTCCTTAAGGTAAGCCTTGAGGGACTCGAACGTCGTCTGGCATTCATCCGTCCACTCAAATTTGCTTGCTCCTCGCAAAGTCTTGAAAAATGGCAACGCCTTCTCCGCCGACTTCGCCATGAAATGGCTAAGGGCGGCGATGCGACCCGTCAGCCTTTGCACTTCGCATGCGCTCTTCGACGGCTACATTTGCTGGATGGCTTCGATTCTTTTAGGGTTCGCCTCAATGCCCCTCTCGGACACTTGGAATCCAAACAACTTGCCGGCGTGAACACCGAAGACGCATTTCTTCGGATTCAGCTTGACCTTCGCCTTGCGCAGGTTGTCGAAGGTTTCTTGTAAGTCGGCAACGTGGTCAGTTGCTTTTTTGCTCTTGATGACTATGTCGTCTACGTACGCCTCAATGTTCCTGCCAACTTGTCCCTCCAGCACCATGTATACCAAATGAGCGAAGGTGGCTCCGGCGTTCTTCAGGTCGAAGGGCATGTGGATGTAGGAATATGTGCCGAAAGGGGTGATGAAAGAGGTTTTCTCCTATTCTTCGGCCATGAAGACCTAGTGATATCCCGAATAGGCATCTAGGAAGCTCATCAGCTCACATCCGGCAGTAGAGTTGACCAGCTGGTCGATTCGTGGGAGTGGAAAATCATCCTTCGGGCATGCCTTGTTGAGGTCTGTGAAATCAACGCACATTCTCCACTTGCCATTCGACTTCTTGACCAGTACAGGGTTCGCCAGCCATTCCGAGTGCTCCACCTCGCGAATGACACACGCCTGGATCATCTTGCTAACTTCCTCCTTCATCACCTCCTAGCATTCGATCAACATCTTGTGCAGTTTTTGCTTCCACGACTTGACGGCGGGATTGACTGCGAGGTGGTGTTTGATAAGGCTTCGGCTTACGCCTGATAGATCATCTGGGCCCCAGACGAAGACGTCCAGGTTTAGCTTGATGACTTCTAGCATCTTGGCTGCTATCACCTCATCAACGTCTCCACCAATGGACACTGTTTTCGACGGGTCAGTAGGGTCGACTGGGACCTTCTTGACTTTGCCCTGGGACGAAGGCTTATGAACGCCGTAGCCCCTCGCCGTCCCCTGCCGATCGCCTTGGATGTTGTGGATCTTGCGTACATTCTTTGCTGCTTGTTCGACGGCCCTTGTCGATGGCTAGTTGCTGTGAACCGTGATCACGCCATTTGGCTCCGGCATTTTTAGCCGCAAGTAGTTGTGGTGGGGCACGGCCTCAAATTTTTTCAGCGTGGAGCGGCCAAGAATAGCGTTGTACTGCTACGGGATGTCCACAATGTCAAAGATGGTCGGTTCAGTCCAAGTGTTACCTTCCTCGCCAAACAATACTTGGAGTTGCACTTGTCCCAGCGCGCGAACTGAGCTTCCACCGAAGCCTTGCAGTGGGATTGCGGCTGGGGCGAGTGCAACTTCTGGTATTCCCATCTGCTGAAATGTGTCGGCAAAATTGATACCCGCTGAGCTCCCTCCATTAACCAGGATGCGACTAACTTCGCATCTAGCGATGTCGGCAGATATGACGATGGGGTCTTGGTACGGGAAGAAAATGGCTTCGGCGTCCTCTGGGCCGAAGGTGATTGATGTTGAAGCGAAAGGGGGTGGCTTGGTCTAGGGCATTGTGGTGATGTGGTTAATCGCTCTCTCATGTGTCTTCTTCTGCCTTTTCGACTCCAAGCCTTGCGAGGAGCCCCCAATAATTGCGGCGATCACCCTTCGCTGCCCGTCCTGAGCCACTTCTATCTCAAGTGGTCTGTTCTCCTCGGACTGGTCGGCAGCTTCTCCTTGGGTGATCTCTTGGAGGCAGAACCTGGTGTTCGCACCAAAAACCACCGGGTGTGCCAAGAAGCTTGTTGATGATCTAGTTTGATGCGATTGAACATACGAAGGCCTGGGAGATCTGCTTAGCTCCAGTGCAGGTCCTAAAATATTTGAGGTTCGTAGGCGTGCCAGTCAATTTGACCCCGCAATTGACAAGGAGAATATTAGCTCAGGGATTCAATCGGCCAATAAGAATCCCGCTAGCCGATTGCCGAAGGAATGCTTGAGCATCGGCTGAAAGCTGATGATAAAACTTTGTCCGGGCCCCAGCTGTCTGCGCCCGGGTCTCGTGCCCGTGCCCGGGTCCTCATGCCCAGGTCCTCGCTCCCAGGTCCTCGCTTGTGCTCGTGCCCGGGTCAGCAGCAATTGCACATCGGCTATCGGCCGATACGGACTGATGTAGGCTCCTTGTAGCCGATGGCCGATGGCACCTGTGTATCGGCTAGGAAACCAATAACGCTATAAGCAAATAGATAAGCTGTCAGTATAACATGTGCATCGGCTAGAAGCCGATGGTAAAATAGATAGGCAGAATAGTAAGCTAGCCAACTGCCAAGGAAACACATGTCCATCGGCTAGAAAACCGATGATAATATAGATGACCAAAATAGTAAAGATAATACAGTCGGCTTTATAGAAAGATAACCTATCGGCTAAGCACTCCGATAGAACGTCGCATATACACCGATCGGCTCGACAAGAATAAATCTATTATTATCAATCTAGTAGTTCAGACCTAACTGATGCAGCACAGATTAATAATAATAAAGGAACCTCAACAGGCCGATAGACCTAATGCAACTGTGATGTAATAAGATAACTTATCGGCTATACATTCCGATAAGACACTTGCGCAAAAACCATCAACCTAGCAGGAACGATTTATCGTTGGCAGCTCAGTAGGTCGGACCCAACCGATGCAGCACGAACTGATGATAAATCGCCCCCAGTAAGCTGATAAGATCTACGCACGCGTGATGTGGTATACCTGATTGGCCTAAGAGGTCGGACCGAACCGATGCAGCCGTAGACAGGGCAGATACACCTGGGTAAGGGGTGACGAGTCTTACCCTCTCGCAGGAGTTCGGACCTAACCGATGCAGCCCCGCTCGAGAAGCAAGAACCCGTCGAAAGGGTGGCGATGCGCCGAATTTGATTGATCTGTGTGGATAATTTACAAGGTGCCCGGGCGTACGTATTTATACCCCGAGTTACATGAGTCCTTATAGGACACGGAACAGGACTTTCCTAACTAGAAAAGGAAAACTAACAGACCTGATCGGACAAGAGATCAAGTTTCCTAAAAGATAAAACTATCTAATAGATAAGATAAATAACTGCCATAACATGGTCTTCACGATTCCTTCTCAAATCCGGTTTCTTCTGGATTAATTTCCTCCGGTTGATATAGCTTCTATCTTTACCGAATCTGATATGAGCCGTGCCAAATTTTGGCGTTAACACCTGGTCCCCTCGACCAGCGTTTCCCGTATGCTGGATGTTTCTGCATTGTTCGGTAGTGTGCAAAGCTTTGCCGTGGAAGGAACAGAACTTGTCTTTCTCCCTCTTCAGCTTTTTCTTCACCGGCACACCCTACGAGTTCTTGAAGTTCTGCCAAAGGGCGTTGACCTTTTCAACAGTCATCACTTGTTTGCCCTTCTCGTCCCAGAACTTCTTCCAGGCCGATTGTGGCCATTGCGAAGACATCGGTTTGGCTTGCGCCGCACCGGCCGAGCCTTGTACACCTTCCTGGTTGAGTTCGGCTTGGATCTCATTCCTCCTCTTGGTGTCCTCTTCGCCCCTAGTATAGCCGTCGATGATGCGGAATAGCTCATCTACCGTTTTTGGCTGCTTCCTTGTTATCTTTTCGATTAGGGGGTCTGTGAGGAGACCACCGGAGGCGGCGTTGATGACCGATGTTTCGATAATATCCTGCACTTGGCATCTTGCTTGGGAAAATCTCTGGATGTACTCGCGGATGGATTCCCTAGGCTTATGCCGGATACCGAAGAGCTCTTGCTGGGTTTCGGCTCCTGGTAAGTACCTCGAAAGTTGGTGTCGAAGACGTCGCGTAGCTGCTCCCAAGAGTATTTGCTGCTTGGCGGCAGGTTGGAGTACCACGACCTCGCGAAGCCATCCAACGCGAGGTGTATGACTTTTGCCTTGGTGTTTTCGTCACCGTGGACTACTTCGATCGCAAACTAGTAGACGAAGAGGAATTCGCTGGGGTCCGAATCGCCCACGTGTTTCACGATTGAAGGGTTCTTGCATTGAGGCGGGATTAGGTGGCTTTGTAGCCCCTAGCTCAACGGTGGCTTCTTGTCGTTCACCGACGCGACGTGCTGCATCGGCATCGGCGAAGGGGCCACACAGCGGTACGGGACCCCGAAGATGGGCCAAGGTTGCACCGGCGGGGCTAGGTGATGGTGCGTGACAGCGGGGACCGTCCATCCCCCCGGAGTAGGGGTGACTTTGACGGGCGGTGGCGAAGGATGAAAGCCTTGCCCCCTAGTGCCAAGCTGCTGAAAGAGAGCTTGCAGCTACGCCTAGATAGACGGCGTCAATCCAAGTGCCGAAGGAGGTTGGAGAGGCGCTACGCTTGTGGAGGCAGCACCAAACTTGGGGCTGGCGAAGGAGCCGCCACTAGAGCAGTTGGCCGCGGCGGCACCACGAGGGGCGCTTGAGGCTGGACGAAGCCGGGCGCAGTCGGAGGTGGATGGGGAAACACAAAGACTTGAGGGGTCGAAGCGGATGGAGTTGGCACTTGGTGGGGGCCAAAAGCCTGAGAAGACGTGGCCGGAGCTTGGTGATGTCCGAAAGGCTTGGGACTGCGCCTACAGCTGTTGTTGCTGTCTTGTAGCCTCTGTACACCTTCCTTCATGGCTTCATATTCTGCTCTCGGCACCGCCATAGCCTCTTCGCTCCCACCCGGTGCGGCCATTTGAGTCGAAGGCGCTCCCTCTTCGGCCTGCTGCTCCTGCGCTTCGACTTCGGGGTCTTCATGTTGATCGATCTCTCCGTCTCCGTACTAGCGTGGGGTTGCTCTTCTTCTTGTCGACATTCTCTTCGGAGGCATCTTGTCTTCGGCTTCTTTCTCTCTGTTGACGCCGAAAACCGCCGAGGGTCGTTCGGCGCCTAGAGACACGCGAAGGCTTGGGAGATTTGCTTCACTCCAGTGCAGGTCCTAAAATCTTGAGGTTCGTTGGCGTGCCAGTCAATTTGACCGTGCAATTGACAAGGAGATAGAAAATATTAGATCAATGAGTCAATCGGCTGGAAGCCGATCTTGACTCGTCTCATCGGCCGATGGCCGATATGAACTGTAGCACTTATACACCGACTAGAAGCCGATGATGGTATGAGCAGTAACATAACAATAAGCAAATATCAAACTAGCCGATCATTGAAGGGATCCTCGAAAATCGGCTGTAAACTGATAAAATAAATAGGCAGAATGCGTAAATAAATAGATTAAATAAACTTCAGCCGATTGTGATTAAAATTACTAGCGTCGCCGCAAAGGTACCGCCCGCACTCGTGCTCGCGCCTGGATCTTCGCCTGCTGTCCGTGCCCATACCCGGAACCTCACCTGTTGCCCGTGCCCGGGTCCTCACTTGTGCCCGCGCCCGGGTCCTTGCGTGTTGTTCGTGCCCGTGTTCTCGCTTGTGCTCGCGCCCGGGTTAGCAGTGATTTTCTAAATGCTTGTGACAAATCGGCTAGATATAAAGATAACTTATCGGCTAAACACTCCGATAAAACATCGCATGAAACCCATCGGCTTATTAAGAGCAAAGTTATTACCAACAGTCTAATAGATCGGACCCAACCGTTGCAGCACAGACTGATGATGATAACAAGACCTCGATGTGCCGATAGATCTAATGCGATCGTGATGTAAAACATGATAACTTATCGGCTATACATCCCGATAAGACGCTTGCGCACAAAATATCAGCCTAGCAGGAACGATTTATCATTGAGAGTTTAGTAGGTCGGACCCAACCAATGCAGCACAAACTGATGATAAAACACTCCCAGTAAGCCGATAGGATTTGCGCACGCGTGATGTGATATACCTAATCGATCTATGAGATCAAACTAAACTGATGCAGCCATAGATAAAATAGATATATCGTGGTAAGCCGTCCACCGTAAACCGACTAGAATATTGGACTTAACTGAGGAAGTCCTAGCCGATGCAGTGTCCGGAGTGACGAGACTTACCCTCTCGCAGGAGGTCGAACTTAACCGATGCACCCAGCTCGAGAAGCAAGAACCCGTCGAAGGGGTGGCGATGCGCCGAAATTGTATTGATATGATTGATGTAGATATCTTACAAGGCACTCAGGTATACGTATTTATACCCCCGGGTTGATACGAGTCCTTACTGGACACGGTACAAGATTTCCTAATTACAGAAGGAAACATTAACAGGACCCGATCAGACACGAGATCAGGTTTCCTGAAGACAGACGCCAGCACTTGCCTAATTAATAGATACAGTAATTAACTGCCACACTGTGGTCTTCACGACTTCTTCCTGGATTCGACTCCTTCTGGATCAACTTCCGTTAGTTAACTGTAATTTTCTTCTTAACCGAATCTGATACAGAGCCATACCAAATTTTGGCGTTAACACTCTCTCACCTGGGGAGGGTTGCCCACGGACGGCGTCAACTGTTGTCGAAGAACAACAGTGGAATCTGAGAATGGACTGTGGTAGTTAATCTTTTGTATTAATCTCAAAAATCTTGTCATTACAGTGGCCTAGGTACCTATTTATAGGTCCAGCGGTACAGTTACATGCTCTAAGGTTTCACTTACAGGTAGTATTATATTATAGCCCCTTGATGGGGACAGTTATAGAGGTATTTTTCGTCTTTTTCTGTCTGTAGGTTCCTGACAGGCTGTCGGGCCATCACATAGGCCACCGGGCCGCTATGTGGGTTGAGCCCTTGATGGGCTTTTCGGCCTTTTTGGCCGTCTTGTTCCTTAGTCGAGATAGGCGCAATATGGTTCCGCTCGTCGGGTCGTCTCTTCGGCCCTCCTGGGCCTTTCGCCAATAGCTTCAGCACCCTATCCCGAAGTCCTTCGTCTTCGTTGGACACACCGCGCCCTTCGCCTTCAGGCTGGGCCCTTCACCCTCATGCCTTCAGTCTTGGGCCACCAAAGGGGCTTTGTCAGACGGCTTCGATCTTGAGCCTTCCGAAAGGATGTTAGTTTAAAGGGGCTGTGGCCTGTCTCCAATAATCTACATGGCAAAACTATCTATAAAACCACTTTAGAGGTTTATTTGAGTCGGTTTTCATATTTTAGAGTGTAGAATACACGGTTTATAGTTTAAGGGTTAAGTAGACTAACACCAATATTTTAAGGGATAAAATAGATTTTTTTTCTTTCTTGTTGTTATGTACTAATTCATTTCGAAGATAACATTATGATAGGCCACAAACGACTTCAGGAACAAGTGAATAGTGGACATGGTGCTTCCAGACTTCGTTGCGAGGTTTTCTCCTCTTTTTTTTCTTTCGAGAGGTTTTCTCCAAATTATCGCTCCATTTTTTATTTTCAATATCGGCCAAACCATGGTAGCCACTAGCCAACTTGAAACAAATTTAAGTGCTGATATATGATAAATTTTGTCTCCATTCATGAAAAGGATAAATTTTGCCTGAAACCAAATAGCCCAAGTAGCCAAACCAAATTTGTCCTAGGAATTTGTTGGTTTCAGGCTAAATTTAAAAATATTATAGCAGCGGCATGGATTAGTTAAGAGTCCGCCACGGCGACGGACGGACACGAGCGGTTCACGCGCGCGCCAGTTGGGAGATGCTTTTAGCCGCAGCACCAGCGGCAGCGGCAGCTTCCGCCCCGTCGCGTCGTCTTCTCCTCCACAGGCCCGGAGGCGGCGGGGCTCCTCCTCCTCGTCGTATCTGGGTGCCGGAGCTCGGGGCTCCGACCACGCTCTTGCCGCATCGTCGCTCTCTCGGCTGCTCTTGCTCCCCTTCTTCCTCACCCGGCGGCGACAAGGACGATGGTGCCCGCCAGCTGTTCGATGTAATGCCTCCCCCTGGGTATTTGCGTGCTCGTCTTTGTTGCTTGCTTGCGCAGCATATCATGCAGATAGTTCTTGGGGTGTCCTCGAGTATTTTTACCGCTTTAGAAGAATTCTCTATGAGCATCTAAAACGAGATGATAGAGCTATACTTCTAGTCTGAAATGATCTTGGAGTGAAGTTTGTAATTCTGTTGTTCTAGTATGATTGACACGTCCTGAGGCGGGCCTGAACTGGTTGCCCAGTTTCCTCTATAAAGTTGACAACTTTATTCTTTGCAAATAACCTGTTTGGTCTCCGTGCTATAATATTTGAGATTAATTGTGCTGTAAAACTGCAATTGTGATTCCACGCTATAAATCGTTCTAAAATGATGTATTGTGATGATACCACAGGAGTTTTCAGTGCTCTCTCCATATATTCCATGGGAGGTCGAGGATATATGGAGAACATTTGCAGCATATTTCTTTATCTTGCATATCCCTTTCAGCTTTGGAGGGCTTGGTGTGGTGGCTCAACTGCTACATTGCCCCTCGCTTGATCCACTGACCACAGTAAGTGGTCTCATTTTCCTAATTCATTGTCATATACATGATTTTAACTGCTTATTTCATTTTAGGTTTTTTCCACGGTTGTTCTTCAATTGGCAGAGCTTACTTTGGCTTTAGCACTGCTGCAGCACACCACAAAAAAGGATCATAAACTTTGGACCTTCTTTGCAGGGAAGCTTTATCTACAACAGAGTTGGGTAAAAGAAACTGTACTAGGTTTCATATTTTTGATGACAATGGTTTCACTCACAACTGTAGTAGTTGACAGATTGATAGGTCTTGAGGTCAGACGCAATTCAAGCAGTTCTATATCAGGCCTATTATCAGGCTTGCTCAATTACAATACTATAGCTTTATCATTCAATTAGTAAGGAGCTAATTCTTTGTTTATTCAATTCTATTGCAGGATACATATGATCCTATGTTAAGGAAAATACTTTCTGACAGTCCAACCTCTAGGCTATTGTGTGTTTTCCTATACTGTGTAATTGCTCCATTGTCAGAAGAAACCATTTACCGTGGATTCCTTCTAACATCCCTGTCCTCCTCAATGAAATGGAAGGATGCTGTAATCGTCAGTTCACTTGTGTTTAGCATAGCACACTTCTCCATAAATAGTTCATTTCAGTTGTTTGTCATTGGATGTATTACAGGGTTAGCTTATTGTCGAACTGGCACGTTGGCAGCGCCACTCACCATCCATTCGCTGTATAATGCAGCAATATTGTATATGACTTTGATGTCTTAATTTTTTTTATAGTATCAGGTAAATGCCAATCCTTTCCCCACTTTACTGCTTTTTCTTCACACTTTACATTGTTTAAAACCAGTGTACTACATGTGGTTAATATGACGTGGTAATCTTAGAACTATTGTTCCCTTTAGGCCTAAGTGCTTATCATTTATAAATAATGTTAACTATCTTTTTTGGGTGATTCACCAATGGACCCAGCAGTGATCAATGACAGAATGGTGGGTTAAGTTTTCATACAAAGTTTGTATTTTTCCATATAAAGTTGCATTTTCTAAAACATTATGACAGTTGTGTATTACTACCTCTGTATGTTTTTGAACTTTACTACCTCTCTATTTAGATATATGACACTGTTGACTTTAGTGTCAACAATGTCATATATTTAAATATGGGGGAGTATTAAATTGAATAGGAGAATTCCAGTGTCTGTTTTTTTCTCTAAACTTGTCAAACACTGTTGATATCCAACCAAATTTATCTCCTTTATACCCTTCTTTAAGTTACTCTACAAAAGGTGCTATTTTGAATTCCATACATTTTTCTATTAGTATATTGATCATCTTCAGGACAAGTCTTGGACATTTTTTTAATGGTCATCTAGACTAAAAATGTGACCCAATTCACCAGAACCACCTGAAAAAAAGAATACTATTAAAAAAATTCGAAGAAAGGCTGAATAACTAAGAAAATGATGCGACTACAATATCTGTCAAATTATAGCAAATTCCAAAACTATATTTGAAATTTCAATGGCATGGAAACAATTTTCTCTCTTTTAGATCTTCCATAAAGATCTTTGGGAGGTGCTGTAGTGAATTCTGTAGGTGTACTTCTAAAATTACGGCATAGTACTCCAGATTGTTTGAAAAAAATCTCAAAATTTTACGAAACAATGCTGAAAAGTTACATATGAGGACAACGTGCAACGCTCTGTACTCCACAATATAAGAACAGATCAACCACAGAAACAATGGTTTCACAACATGAACGACCCAATTTTGATCATAAAACCAGGAAGAACATATGTACTAATTATTTCTTTCAGGTTTTCATCTGGAAAGAATGAACAAGCTGTCTCAGGGACTTGCTCTCAATCTTCAAGGTACACTGACAGTTGAGACAACTCAAGTTCCAAATCCCAGGACCTCCTATTCTTAGTACTTCTACGTTGGAGAAACAAGCCGAGACCATTGTTTAACAAGTATGTCCAGGAAAGTTGGGGAAGTTCTTGCAACCAGTCGCATCTTAATCTATAGTATGCATGCCTTTGCGACCTTTTAAAGCCATGGTTCTTGCTCCCTGAAACAATATATGGCTTCAGTACATGCTAATAAGTACTCAGGCAGGTAGAGGTACAACAAGGCAACACCTTTTTTAATAATGAAAAAAACAACTCCTAACATTTAACATCTTGCACTTGTTAGACAAGTGAATTGAAGTGACTTCAAGAATCAGCTTCTATTATTTAATTGCGGTAGGAGGCAAAAACATAGCTTTTGAGGCATTGCAAAGATAGATATACATATACATAGGGATGAAAACGGTCGGAAACGGTCGAAAACGGTATTACAATATAGAAAACGAAAACGGTCGGTACGGGATTTTTCTATATTTTAGTAAATAATGAGGACAAAAAATGGTTGAAAATGATTGTGAAACCAATTGAAAATGACAATTTTTTATGTTTTGCCAAATTCGAAAACGGTCGAAAACGGTATCATAATATAGAAAACGAAAACGGTCGGTACGGGATCTATCCCGTTCAGTTTCATCCCTACATATACATACATATCAATACATATATATACATATACAAATATACATACATACATATATATATACACATATACATATACATATATATACATAGAAAATTTACTTGGTGCACCATGGTTGCTGGACCTCAAGATTCAAATCGGATATATACTTAATTTAAATGAGTATGAAAATTTAAAAAACTTTTTGGGTATGAATATTTACTTGTTTATTGGCTTCTTGTTTGAACTGAATTTAAACTTATACATATATTTTTTGCTTAAATTTTGATTCTAAGTATATATCATCCAAACATATAATTAACTAGGTATGTAATATGAGATGATAAAATAACTTTAAATTTAAGATGTTTTGTTACAAAGTGTGGACATCAATCAAACTGTTACACTTGGGTATATATATTTAAAAGTTAAAAATCTAAAAATTTTAACAAAATTCATGTTTTTCAAACCTTGAGGCCCGAGCGGCCCTAAACGGGTGTGTGTGTGTGTGTGTATATATATATATATATATATATATATAGTTGGGCTATGGTACTTTGCGAAGTATGGATTGCCCCGTGCTACGCCTCCGTTGCTACAAATTAGAAGTTTAAATGAGCGATCCAAACTGTTCATCATGATCTCCATATTGAAACAAGGTTGGAGACCAAATTTTACATTTTTTAAAAATTTTTTACTATGTCTTAGATAGGTATGAAATCTTGTTAATCTATTCAAAACCGTCCAAAACCTATAAATTTGTACCCCTCTTAAAAATAGTAAAAAATTTTCAAAAAATATAAAATTTGGTCTCCAACCTTGTTTCAATATAGAGATTATGATGAACGTATATATATATAGTTGGGCTATGGTGCTTCGCGAAGCACGGATTGCCCCGTGCTTCACGTCCGTTGCTACAAATTAGAAGTTTAAATGAGCGATCCAAACCGTTCATCATGATCTCTATATTGAAACAAGGTTGGAGACTAAATTTTATATTTTTTGAAATTTTTTTACTATTTTTAAGAGGGGTACAAATTTTAAATTTTATATTTTTTTGAAATTTTTTTACTATTTTTAAGAGGGGTACAAATTTATAGGTTTTGGACGGTTTTGAAGTCTTTAGATTAACAAGATTTCATACCTATCTAAAAAATAGTAAAAAAATTTTAAAAAATATAAAATTTGGTCTCCAATCTTGTTTTAATATGGAGATCATGATGAACGGTTTGGATCGCTCGTTTAAACTTCTAATTTGTAGCAACAGACGCGAAGCACGAGGCAATCCGTGCTTCGCGAAGCACCATAGCCCAACTATATATATACACACACCTCATAACACCACTTTTTCCATTTTTCTATTGCCCTCCTGTTCCCTACTCTTTTTTTTTCGTTTTTCTGTTTCCCCTCCCACCTCCTGTTCCCTACTCCCTTTTTTTCGTTTTTCTATTTCCCCTCCCATTTCTTATGCCTCTTTCCCGTATATACTAGTAAAAGATTTACTTTTGCGTTCTTGTTTCCTCTCCCCGCAATTGGCCCAATAAAAGAATTACTACCATTTTCCTTTCCCCCTCTCTGCATCCCCCATACTAGTTCTCATCTTTATCTCCCTTGGTAAAATAATTATCACGTTTGTTGACTATACTAGTTTGGTTTAGGGTGTCGGTAAAAAAAATTATTAGCCGTTTTCCACATATCATATCCGGAAGTAATGTTTTTATTGCCAGTGCTAGTGGTGTATTTAACTCGTTTAGCTAATAATTCATCGATAAATATTTTTTTACAATGGCTATTACAGTATTACATTGAGTTACAACTGTGTGAATAAAAAATTTACAAATAAAAATGTCTTGGGCACCACCGATCGGCTCCGCTGCCTGACGCCCCTCTCCCCAACCCTGGGCATCTCCACTGCGCTGCCGACACCACTCTCCCCAGCCATGGGCATCTCCACTGCCGCAGGGTGGCCCAGATCTAGACGCCGGTGAGGGAGATGGGAACAGAGCCAGGCGATGTCAAGTACAGCTCGGGTACGAGCAGACGGGCGTAGGGCCGTCGGCGGTCAAGGTGGCACTGGAGAAGTAGTGGGGCCGGCAGTCGAGGAGTCTGGGTGGTGCACGCCACCGGGGGAAGAGCCATGGTGGAGAGGGGTGGAGCTCAGGGTGGACCCAGGCGGCGGCTCCAGCATTGCTCCCAGCGGAAGCTGACAGAGGAGGGGGGTGCCGGTGCAGAGTAACTGTGGCGGACATTGACGATGGCGTGGTGGTCTGGTGGAGCCATGGTCGAAGTGGGGGCGATGGAAGACGGTGGGAAGGCTGGTAACGCCAACGCCGATCTACGACGACGTCGGAGGACAGTCTCGGCCCTCGCCGCAGCCATGCTTCTCCCGTCGACGCCGTTGGGGGCCTCTACGTTGTCGGATCGTCGCCATCGCTCCTGTCGGCGATAAAAAAGAATAGATCCGGCGGACGGCAAGAGGATGCGGTGGTGGCAGCGTGGTGGATGATGCCGGGAATGACACCATACGGATGACCAGCGGTGTCCACCCTTGGCTCTAGATCTCGGGTTAGCGACGCCGGAGACAACCATCTCGGGCGGAGTCGGGTAGGCGGAGAGGGGAGGGGATCAAGGCGGCAGGAGGTCTTGTCTGCACTCACCGGCCTCCCTTCCAATTGGATCTACCCGATCCGACGCTAAGAAGGAGCAGGGATGCCAAAGCAGAGGGCACCTGGGCGCGGCTTGGTGGTTCAGATAGACGATAGCATCGAACCACCGCGCAGTCTCTAGATCCTAGGATGGAACCCTAGCAGCGGCTAGGCCGTTGGGATGAGGTGCCGAGGTCGACAAGGCTGGCGGTGGAGCTGGAGGGGCTGGCCTCCTTATCTGCTCTGGCGCGGTGGAGGGGCCGAGATCTGCTCCGGTGCAACCTCCACCCTGCCTTCTCCAGCCGTAGTTCTGGCCCTCACCCACTTCTTGCCATCGGAGGAGGTAGCAGCCGCCATTTTCACCTCGCTGTCTGCTCGATGCCACTTCGCCACCATCGTTCTGCCGCCAGATCTGCCTGGCAAATGACGGACCTCCATCGCTGCCCTATCCATGGTTGCCAGATCCTGAAATATCGGAGGCGAGGAAGGACGAATTGAGGGGACGGATGGTTACGGGTGGGAACGCATAAAAGGTCAACAATATATGGTAAAAAAATTACTACAGCTTCGGTGGGGACGTTGGGTGGGGATCAGGATTCAGGAAGAGTGGGATGCTGGTTGGGGCTGTGTGACGCGCTATGTAGCTTAAATAATGCGCTACGCACCATTTAGTAATTCATATATATATATGAGTTTTTTTTTGAAAGAAAGCGGGAGACCTGCCTTATAGATCAGATAGCTAAATTAAAAAAAAGAAATATGATAAAAGGAGTTCCAACTTTCAACACATGAGCATGTTCATTGAACTCCAAGGCTTTTTATGGTAAAGATACGAGTTGTTTTAGAACTTATAACTAGGTAATATTATAGTTTTTGGCATCCAAAAAAGTGAAAGTGTCTCATTTCTAGAGTGATATAATGCACTGATCACGTACAAAGCTAGATAGGTGCCTATGGCCTCTAGGCACCCTGCACGGTGTATAGACAAATTAATATTCACAGGAAATTAAGGCATCCTTTAGTAAAACTATAGAAAACCGGTAGCATTTGAATCCTATGGGAAAGTTTTCTAATTGATCCTTTGAAACAAGGGATTGGGACTAAAAAGGATTCTATGAAATTCCTAAAGAACGATTCAAAACAAGAAAATTTTCCTTCGTGTCTTTATCTTTTTTTTTAATTCAAGTGTTTTTTGTGCAGTCCATTTAAACGGTTATTCTTGTATTTTTTTTGTGTTTTGTAATCATCTGTTTTACACTTACATTCTTGTTAAAATCCTATATTTTTCTATTTCTATATTTTTCTCAATCCTACGTTTCTAAGGGGCATAAGAAATAAGGGTTTAGGGAGGTCAAAAGTGGATTTTTAGGGACTCTGAAAACGTCTTGGCGTTGCTTAATAATGTCATCATGTACGAATGCTTCTTTCCTAAGGCGTATCTTGTCCTTTCGCTTATATATGGATTTTTTTTCCGAGGAATATAGGAGGAAGATTTGTTCAATCGGAAAATTACAATATCATTCATTGTACACCATCTGCTTAATTCCTCGGACGCGACTATGGATCGGGTGCACTGTTTCAGTTGACCGTTTGTGAAACATTTGTTTGTATAGCTTAAAACAAAAAATCAAGTTACTGAAACATCAGTTGCTGACATAGCGTAACACCAAAAATAAATAAAAGGAATAAAACAACGATGAATCCTGATTGAAACATGTTTATCTCACACATGAAACATCGTGCTTTGACTATTGAAACACAAAAAAAAATACTTAGCAAAACATCTAAAGAACATCATGTGCAACATTTGCAAATACACTAGGGAAACATAAAAAAAATACTTATCGAAACATTTTGTTCTAAATAATGAAACATCCAAATTCATTGGGTTGAAACATCAAAAATTCAAAAAAAAGTTGGCTAAATCTACTTCTTCCTCCTCTCTGGTGGTAGGCCACTGTGTCGGCACTGGGATGCCGTCCCGGCAACTCCGCTTACCTGTACATCGTAAAGGCGCCCATCTCCTTATCCTCCTGAAGCCGAATCCACGCAGCGTACGCCATCCTTCCTACTGTCGTTGTCAAGAAAGCCAAGGCCAACCTCACCGCACCACCGTTGAGGAAGCTGAGGCCAAGCTCGTCGCGCCACTGTCGAGGAAGCTGAGGCCAAGCTCACAACTCGCCTCACGGCCGGTGCCCCCGGATCTGACACCCCTAAGCTCGGGGTGGCCAGATCCGACGGGGCTTCGATGGTGGTGAGACGGCGGTGTGGTTCTCGGCGGTGGCAGTGGTCAGCCTCCTCGTCCTCCCACCACCCCAGGCGGGTCCGCTCGTCGTGCAACCAACAATTGTCTCGCCACCAAAATAAAAATTCTTTGATGACACTATTGGCTTTTGTCGTTAATTTAACCATTCGTCTTATTAAAAATTAGTGTAGATATGAAAAAGTATGAGTTATGCTTAAAGCTTCTTTGATGCTAAACTTAGTCTCAATAAAATAAATTATACTTACTTAAATTTTTTGAATAAGACAAATGGACAAACGTTGTGTCAAAAGTCAACAATGTCATCCATTTTAAAACGGAGGGAATATTTGTTAAGTTTATTTATTGAAATATTCAATTTATTGTTATAATCAAGTAATGCATACAACAATAATTCGTTCAATAATCTAAATTAAACAGGGGCTAATGCTACAATCCATATTGCACAATGCATTGAGGGGAGTAGCAGCACGGCTTTGAGAGGAACCTGAAGAAATGAGCATTCTGAATGTTCAGAGTTTCAGAAGCAGAGGAGGAAGAAAGGGGTGAATGGATGGCTGAGATCAAGGATGACGGTTCGCGGGAGAATTTTATGCAAATCATGTGGCTCAGGAGCCTCGAGATATCCTGTAGTGTGCCTCGTTGCCGTACTGTAGACGTCACCTTTTGTCTTTTTGTCCAGGCAAACTCCATATAAGCCACCTAGCTATCTGATGATTGTATCGATGATAAAACCCTAGTTTTGTTCCCCAAACTTTGGTCTTGCGGCCACCACTTAATATATCAATTTGTTAGCGTCTATTTCCTGCAAATTACTTCCTTTTGATTCCTATTTGGTAGCTACTTTGCCAAATTGCAAGCTTCTGCCAATTTCAGGATTCCAGTTTGGCCGGGTCCTGGCATTTTGGTATCAAAGCTCACCGATTCTTGGCCAAGGTTTTCAGATCTGGTAGTTCTAGGCTGGTGAGGGTTGGAGGAACAAGTATCCTCCGTAAAATTCCGTAGCCAGGCCGAGAAGCTTGATCTGGAGACTAGAGAAGAGTAGGAGCGAAGAGGGTTGGAAGGGGCGAGTTGAGGCAAAGCATGGCACAGCTTCAGGAGAGAGTCGAGGAAGAGAACAAGAATTTCCATGAGCAGATCCATATACAAACTATCCAAGCCCAGACTCAGAAAGATGAAGTGATGCAAAATCTGAAGAGAATCCAACAGATGCTTAGGCCCCGTTTGGTAGGGATTCTCGGGGGTGATTCTCAGTCGAATCAATTAGAGCTGAGCCAAACAGGCAAAAATGATTCTGATTCTCAACCGAATCGATTCGCAATGATTCCCAAATTTACACATGAATGGAGAATCGGGCAAAAGGCAGCTTCTCGTGGGAATCCAACGAACCAAAAATGAAAATCGCCACAACAATTCGCAAAAATTACCCACCTGCCACTGGGGTATACCCTCCGGCCTCCTGCGTCGGCGCCGACCTCTGGCCTCCACCGCGCCGACGCCTCCCTCAGCCTCCCGCGCGGCGACGCTGGCCTTTGGCCTCCCGCGCACCGACGCCGGCCTCGGCCTCCCCTATCGCCCTCCGGCCTCCCGCGCCGACACCGGCCTCTGACCTCCTCCTGCGCTGACGCCGGCCTCCGGCCTCCCGCGCGCCGACGCTGGCCTCCCTTATCCAATGAGCTCTCCCATTTCTTTTTTCTTAAAGAGCAAGTACAGAACAGTGCAAGCAGATAACATGTATTCCATTTATTTTTTTAAACAGCAAGCAAAGAACAGTAGAACAGTGTCTTCTATTTCTTTTTCTAGACTGCAAGTAGAGAATAGTGTCTCCCATATTTTTTTAAATAACAAGTAGAGAATAGTGAGCAGCAATATATATATATTTTAGTGAGTAGCAGTATATTTATCTGGAAGTATATATAAATCTCTTGCTAATACAGGGGTAGTATAGACAATTTATCTGGAAGTTCCCCTATTAGAATCCAGAGCTAATGTTTTTAGCCAAACGCCTAATCGTACTGATTCTGATTCTCTTCAGTATCTGATTCAGCAAGAATCAAAATCAAAATCACTGAATCACTGAATCAGGAGCTCTACCAAACGGGCCCTTAGTGCTTCAACAAGCTGTCAGGGACAGGAGATTGGGAATTCCCTAGTTTCACCAGGAATTGCCAACTCGATTGCACCTACACCAAGATGAATTGAAGGTACCAACAATGAATTCCTAAAGCCCCCACCTTTTGATTTCAGAAATGTCACTTGTCCCTTACCAATCGCTGAAAATTATGATTTTGCCCCTGTCAGCCGGAAACACTCCGGCCTGGATCAAACAGCTTCAGAAGCACGATGAACACAAGAAGAAATTTTTGGTGCTGTGCAAATGCGACAGCTTTTCTGAATATATTGATTGCCTATTTATACACAAGTACTAACTAAAATTAGGAAAACAAAGTAGTGGCCAAGTGACCGAGTGGCCGAGTGGCCGAGTGGAGCTCGCGCTCTCCGCCATGCCTGCCATGATCCTGAGTACATGCAGATCGTGCCGCACAACTCGCCACAACGCAGCTTCGTCGTGGCCACCAACATGACGTGCTCAGGATGGAAAAGAAACCAAAACCTAAGTTTAACAAAAAATGTTTGAGCAGGAACACAGGATTACAAAGATACTAACAGCCCCATCTCCAAGTATTGGCAGCTAGATACCTAGTTTGAGATAGCTTATTTTTCTGGCTTATAAGGCACACGTAAAACTAGGAACGTCATTAGAATATGATTAATTAAGTATTAACTATTAGGAACTTGAAAATTGGATCTATTTGATTTTTTAGAAATACTTTCATATAGAAAATTTTTGTAAAAAACGCACCGTTCAGCAGTTCAGGAAGCGTGCTCACGGGAAACGAGAATTTAAGCTGCTTAAATAAGTGCTGCCGAACAGCACCTTAAACATCCTATCTCCACCACCCCTGAATTTAACACTTCAGTTTTTTTCAATACACAAACTATTCCACCTGCTAGTTATCCACCCGTGAGTGCTAATTGGAATCAGGCATATCCTCAGGTTCAACCCTATCTAGCTCCATATAATTACCCACCCTATCAATATTTTTGGCCACAACCACCAGGGATCACACAGAATCCACCACTTGGGATAATTACCATGCTGTGGACTGGGGCCCTATGTTACCACCGTATCCTCAGCAAGCAGGGCATGCTGACATGCTACAGGGATAGCAGGTGCCACATGTTAGGAAACAATATGCAGCAAATTTGCGAAAAGGGCCAAAGAAATTGGATTTTCCTGTCTTTTATAGTGACAATCCTGAAGCATGGATCAGGAAAGCTGAAAAATATTTTTCATTAGCAAGAACTCCTAAAGAGGAAAAAGTATTAGTGGCTGAGGTCTATATTACTGGCAGAGCAGATCAATGGATCTCTAGTTATGACATCCCTACTAAAACACTCTCTTGCCATGACCTCTGATGCAAGGTGGCAGGCCTCTGGCATATATCAGCAAAGCCATAGGACCAAAGACGGCAACATTATCTACCTATGATAAAGAAGCCCTTGCAATCTTGGAGGCACTTAAGAAATGGAAACATTACTTCCTGGGCACATCATTGGTCATCAGGAATCAAGCTAGTCTAAAATATATCAATGAACAAAGAATCACTGAAGGGGTACAACATAAATTGTTAATTAAATTGTTGAGCTATGACTATAAGATTGAATATAGGAAAGGTAAAGACAATATGGCCGTTGATGCCTTGTCTAGAGTACAACACCAGGAGCAAGCCTTGCCAGTCACACTCATTATTCCTCAATGGGTTATTGAAGTGGTGGAAAGCTATAAAGAGGATGCTAAATGCAAAGAAATCGAAGCAAAACTCAGGATTAATTCTCAGGCCCACCCTCCTTATTCTTTGTATGGGGGCATTCTCAGGTACCAGGACATAATCTATGTGGGGGCAAGCAACAACTTGAGAGAGCAACTAAAGAAATCCTTCCATGATTCTGCATTGGGAGGACATTCTGGAAAAAGAGCAACATATCAAAGAATTAAGCAATTGTTCTATTGGCCAGGAATGAAGGCTGAAGTCACCAACTTTGTTAAACTCTGTGCTGCCTGCCAGAAAAACAAATCTGAACACAAGTTGCCTCCTGGATTGTTACAGCCCCTACCCATTCCAGATATTGCATGGACTCACATCACTATGGACTTTATTGAGGGCTTACCAAAATCAGAAGGAAAGGATGTCATATGGGTCATTGTAGACAGATTTACAAAATATGCCGACTTCATTGCATTGAGCCACCCTTTTACTGCTGATCAAGTACTTGATCAGTTCCTCAACAACTTCTACAAGCACCATGGAATGCCATCTGTGATTGTGCGTGACAGAGATCGTATATTCACCAGCCAGGTGTGGAAGGATGTCTTCGAGAGAGCTGGAGTTAAATTACACTTTAGCAGTGCCTATCATCCACAAACGGACGGCCAATCTGAATGAATCAACCAATGCCTTGAAAACTACCTCAGATGCATGACCTTCACTAAACCGAAGAAATGGAAATCTCTGTTGGCACATGCTGAATGGTGGTACAACACCAACTTCCACACATCATTAGGAATGTCTCCTTATCAAGGCCTCCATGGAGTTAAACCACCAATGCTTGCTGAATCCTTGCTTCCTACCTCTTTGACGGAAGGAGTCAGAAAAAAGGAGCAGGCTAAAGCTGCAATTGTTGACGAAGTCAAATCAAGTCTGGAAAAAGCTCAAGCTCGGATGAAATATTTTGCAGATCAGCGCAGAAGTGAAAGGGTGTTGGAAGTGGGCGACATGGTCTATCTCAAGATGCAACCTTATAGGCATAATGCACTGGGGCTACATACTTCTTTGAAGTTACATTCTAAGTACTATGGCCCGTTCAGAATTTTGGAGAAGATAGGATCAGTGGCCTATAGAGTACTCTTATACTTGACAATTGCCATATTCATCAGGTCTTCCATGTTAGCCCGTTAAAGAAGAATGTGGGATCTAAAGCTATTCCAGAAGCTGGGCTACCTCTGATTGATGTCGACGGGAATGTGTTATCTGAACCACTGGCAGCACTTGAAAGAAGGCTAATTCCAAGAAACAACGAGCCAATTGTGCAATGGAAGATTCAGTGGGCCAATCTTCCTATCGAAGCAGCTACGTGGGAGGATGCTTCATTCATTTCCAAGATCTTTCCCTCTTTTCTCCCATGAGGACATGGGATAAGAGGAGGGAATTGAGAGGAACATGAAGAAATGAGCATTCTGAATGTTTAGAGTTTTAGAAGCAGAGGAGGAAGAAAGGGATGAATGGATGGCTGAGATCAAGGATTACGGTTCGCAGGCGAATTTTATGCAAATCGTGCGGCTCAGGAGCCTCGAGATATCATGTAGTGTGTCTCGTTGCCGTACCGTAGACATGACCTTTTGTCTTTTTGTCCAGGCAAACTCCGTATAAGCCACCTAGCTATCTGATGATTGTATCGATGATAAAACCCTAGTTTTGTTCCCTAAACTTTTGTCTTGCGGCCGGCACTTAATTTATCGACTTGTTAGCGTCTATTTCCTGCAAATTACTTCCTTTTGAAAATTAGGTAGCTACTTTTGCAATTTTCCTACAAATTACTTCCTTTTTAATCTATAATACACCAACTATTTTTATTCATGCATCATACTTCATTCTTTAAATCCAACTCCAACGGCCCATATTTATCTACGCTAATCCAATGAACCATATCTCTTTTGTGCAAATCCCCACTCCCCACACTCCCACTAGTGTTTGACAAACTGTTTAGGGCAAGGTTACCGTGAGCCAGCGATATGGCAGTTACCGCCCAAAACTACTCGAAATTCATCTCCAAAAATTTGAATCCAAAAACGTAGTAAAAATTCTAAAAATTATAGAAAATTTAAGAAAAAATTATGGATATATCTAGAAAAACAATGTAATATTGCATAACCCTTGCTATCGTTTTTACACTTAAATAAAGTAGAAATTATATCACAACCTATCTCTTATTTTTTTAATTTTAATGGAGCTCTAAAATATAAAGTAAACTTCGTTATTTTCACAAACTTTTCTCACCATAGTGATCTATAATTTAAGTACTACATACTAGATTTTTTTAGATTTTTTTTATTTTTTAAAAAAATTTGAATTTGGATGAAATTCATTTAAACCAAACCGCCTGTAACCGATACCGTATCCCAGCGGTTTGGGCGGTAACTACAGTAACCGCATGGTTACCACACGGTTTGGCAGTCCATGACCCTATAGGTGGCTAGATGGGCCATGCCTTATCGGGCCGATCTGGACACGGTGTTATAATAACCGTGCCAGGCCGGCCTGGGCACAAAAATCAGTGGGCCATGCCGACACGGCCCGTTTGGCCGTGCCGTGCTTGGGCTGGCCTGGCATGGCATGGCTGCCACCGGGCTGACACGGGCATGGCCTAAGCACGGGCACGGACTGGTTGGCCCATCATTTTTTCCACAATTTTTTTTATTTTTCCTCTATTTTATCTTATTTTTTCCTAATTTTTCCACTATTTTTTTCCTAATATTTTTCCTTCAATTTTTATTTTTCACTTTTTTTTATTTTTCTCGCCTTATATTTTTAAATTTTATAGGCTAAACGTGCTAATTGATCAATGACCGGCCCACGTGTCGATTCAGGTATGTGGCTGTCATCTTTATAGACCGCATCTGAATTGAGTCTCGGTACGTTGATCGATACGATACAGCCCGTTATAAAAGCCGTGACGGTGCCAGCCCAAGAGGACCGTCTGGCCACCTATGCCTGAGCCCCACCCCCACCCGACCCGCGCCCCTTCCCTCACTCTCGCTCCCCACGACCCGTGCCGCGCCCCCTCCCTCCCCCACGCCCCTTCTCTCTTCCCAAACCTTAATCTCCTCCACCGTGCCTCGCCTCTGCCACCGCCGCCGTGCGGAGGAGCTCGCCGGCATGTTCCTCTCCCACCCTCCCCCGCAGATTCCCCCTCAATCCTCACCCTCCCCTACTCCTCTCTCATCCTAGCTGCCCACGTCCGCTAGTGTGCCTCACGCGCCGCCACCGCTGCCTCCTCAACCATCGCGGCCTCAAGCACCGCCGCTGTCCCGATCTTCACCAACACCCCGCCCACCCCAAAACCTAAAATCGCCAACACGCTGCGGACATCACCGGCCGGCCCATCGCCTCCCAAGCCTGTCACCGCCTCTTTGTAGCCAGCAGTGCCTCCGCCGCTTGAGGGTCAGCGGCGAGATTATGTGAGAAGGGGTTGTAACAGTGGCGACGGCGGCCTGCGATCCCGATCTGGTGCGGCGGTGACGACGGTGGAGCGGGGAGGCCGCTCTGGATTGCCGAGGCGTTGGCGGAGCGGAGGCGGAAACGAGCGCTGACGGGGGCTGGTGTCGGTTCCGCGACGTCGGTAGCCACTCTAAGGGGTGGGGCCGTGGCGCAGATTGGAGCCTCCCTCTTGTCGATTCGCCAACGGCAACGACGTGTGGCTGGGAGCTTCGACCTGCAGACCCAGCGTCGACGTTGACGAAGAGATGGCGGCGATGGCGGAGAGGGGGAACTACGGCAATGCCTCCCCAATGCATGCTGTTGGTCCCCGATGCGTCGGGGTATGCGGTGGCAGCCCACCGGTGGAATCTGGCCTTGGGTCCCTAGTGCAGCGGGGAAAAAGGGCAACCTGTACTTGAAGACCATTCTCCGGCCGGAGATCGTGTTCTTTGACAAGCACACCAACACCGGCGAGGTCGTCCTGAGGATGTCCGGCGACACAGTCCTCATCCAGGACGCCATGGGCGAAAAGGCCGGCAAGTTAATCCAGCTTCTTGTCATGTTCCTGGGCGGCTTCGCCGTGGCCTTCGCACAGGGGTGGCTCCTCACCCTCGTCATGCTCGCCACCATCCCGCCGCTCGTCTTCGCTGGCGCGATGGCGGCCATCGTTATTGAGCATATTATTGGTTCCATCAGAACAGTAAACATTCAGTCTTCACTTCAGTTAACTTTCTATATATGTTGCCCTGGCTCTGAACATTCTGTCCGTTGAATGCAGGTTGCGTCGTTCACCGGAGAGAAGCAGGCGGTGGCCAAGTACAATAGGCCACTGAAGAGTGCGTACAGCTCTGGCGTCAGCATTCGAGAGAGCCTCGCCGCTGGTGTGGGCATGGGCATGGTCATGATGCTCTCTTCTGTGGCTACCCCCTGGGGATTTGGTACAGTGCCAAGCTGATCTTGGAGAAGGGATATACTGGAGCACAAGTGATGAATGTGAAATTTGCTGTGCTTACCGGCTCGCTGTAAGTTATCTGCCGCCTTCTTGATCAATTCAGTTGCATTGTTCTCAGTGCCATGATTGACAAATGGTTACCTTATCAGAAAGATTAAGAGTATGAAAGTTTTTAGAATTGAAAAAAAGAATATCATCATAGAAGTTTCAGTTAGTTATTTGGTGACTGATAAAGGGGTCTTACACATTTGGAATATTTGGATTTTGTGCTGATTTAGACATGTTAGGCCAAGCAGAGACTCTAAGTTAGCTGCTCTTTGACAGTGATAAGCACTTGTTTTCATGAGCAACATGCTAAACCAACTGCGCATGTATGGTCTGTTCAGTTAGCAGCAACAAACTAAGAGCATATCCAGTTTATCTTTTGGTGTCAGCATTATACCAATTCACTGTCACAAAAGTTTAATTATCTCATTTGACAAAAGTAATAGTAATAATGCAATAGACCTTTTGGATTTACGCCAATTGTATTTTCATAATGTCTTCTTTTATTAAAACAAGGTGCTTCTTCTCATCTCCTTTTCCTTCAAAAAGAACCTCATCAGACAATTTTAGTGTATGAGTTTGTAATAGTCATTGAATTATCTACTATAGTCTATATATGCACTGAATTTTTTCTATGACTGTATATGGTATTTGTTTCAATTAAACTAACAGGCATAACTATTTATTAGTTCCAGAAGATGAGACTTGACTGTTGCATTCACCAGAGCTCTAGGTCAGACATCACCAAGCATGAAAGCGTTCGCAAGAGGGCATCCTGCAACATACAAGATGTTGGAAACAATCAACAGGGAGCCTGTGATCAATGCATACATCACCACAGGTAGGAAGCCAGATGACATTCAGGGGATATTGAGTTCAGAAATGTTTACTTTTTCATACCCGACAAGGCCCAATGAGAAAATATTCAGAGGGTTCTCACTTGCCATACAGAGTGGTACAACTGTTGCATTGGTTGAAAGCGGACAAAGCCCAAAGTAAGCTACCGATAGTCGGATTTGGGATTTTGCAAATTGGATTAGCTAAATTTCTATTGACAATCTTTTCCTGCCATTTCAGTTAGCCAGCATGCAAACGTTGTGCCGCATCGCTGTGGTCAGCATCGTGTTTTCTGTTGTCAGTGCATGTCTCAAGAGCTAGGACATGCATAACTTCAGGAGCTTGCAGGTACTTCTACAGTTGCTCTTGGTAGGTGCTCTCAAGCATTTGTAGGATATGCTTCAATAGGGACATATGGTAGAATGTTTTAGTTGCAGTAATGATTTATGATATGCATGCGCCGATTAATAGCATGTGGTAGTTTTCTAGGCCATGCTTGAAGACCAAACTAGATGTTATCCCATAAGGGAAGAACTGTTAGCATGGAGCTCATGAGAAGGTAAGATTTACGAGAGGCCTGTTGTTTCGCTTGTTGTCGGGCAGATATGAGAGGAAAAAGGTCGACCTTTTTATGGTAAAAGCAACTTGCCGTATTTTCTTATTTTTGAAATCTCAATTTTCATTTTAAGTTTTACCTGATCACTAGAGCTCGCTAGCAGTGGATAACCTCCAGCATGGGAAGGTGCAGCACTCGATTCGGCAGGGAGGGGATCCAGCTCAACAGGAAGGCGGTCGATCCGGCGTGACCACTCTTGATCCACCACAATAACTCAACAACGACGATGGCAGAAGGCCGCGGATGGTACCTCCAGGGACGGAGGTGGCTGAAGTGGATTACGTCAGCCACGTTGGACAACACTGCCACATTCTGGTTGCCTCCCCACGAAGGACGACAACCTTCTGGTTGCCTCTTGCAGACGACGACAGTGGCAGAGAGTTGCTTGCTCTCCTAGCCTCCCCTATGATCTGCTTAATATGATCCATGATGGTTCTGTCTTTACTCTCGCAGATTTATAGTATACTCTCGTCTCTTTGTCACTGGGGATCTCCTAGCCTCCCATGCTCCCAAGGATCCCTTGATGTTTAGTTTGCAGTGTGAGATGGCTTTGTATGGGTAATTTGCTAGGACTTTCAAAGATATGGATAGTAGTTTCTAGCAATTTTTAGTATTCAATTTGATTTTGGCCCAAATAGCAGGTTTTGACTGAGTTTGAAAAGTTCCATGCTATAAAGGATCTCAAATGTCTGTATTAGGAGAATGAGAGGTGAAAGGAATTTACATTTACAATGAATGAATTTGTTGGTCAATATACCTCAAGCATGTTAAACATTTTACGTAGAAATCTTGTGCTTCCAAAATGTTGGATTTAATCTAAATATTGATTGCAACGTGCGTTGCACGTGTACAATTTCTAGTGAAAATTAGGTAGCTACTTTGCCAAATTGCAAGCTTCTGCCAATTTAGTTTGGCTGGGTCCTGACAGGCTTGAGCCAGCGGAAGCAAGCAGCCGTGCGGGCTCAGGCGGCGGCGGCCGGTTCGTCGAGCCGGCGGAGGAGCGCGGCTGTTGGGTACTCGAGCAGGCGGAGCTCGAGCACGAGGAGCAGCGGCAGCACAGGCTCGTGCAGGCGAAGGCGACTGACGGCACAGCCCTCCGGCTTTCTCCCCCTGTCTTCGCCGGCCTCGATCTGGTAATAGTTGCTTGATTACCTCGTGGGATGGTTTTTTTTCCATTGGAATTGGTAAAGTAGGGATTTTTCCTTTGTTTTTCCTGTGGCCGATTCCTGCAATCCAAATGATTTTACAGTACCTAAATCCTCAGGATCTTGAATCCTTTGATTTTCCTTCAATCCAAAGGAGATCCTGGTAGCTGTTAATTTTATTTTGCTATCTCGCATGCGTGTAACAGCAAAAGAAAAAAAAAATTACTCCCTCTGTCCTATAATACTACTACTTTTGCCATTTGAATTTGTCCCTAAATACTACTACTTCACCTATCAACCAATCACAACCACTCCTTACCCCAATCTTAATTTTCTCAAAAAAATAAAAAGTTACGGATGGAGTATTAAGTTAATCACGCACCAATCGAGAGGCATATTAAGCTAAGTATTAGGGTACCGGCTAATATGTACTAGTCCAAAGTCAAAAACAAGTAAAGAAACGTTAGCAAGGACGCACGCTGAAGCTACCAGGGTTCTTGGTCAAACAGGCTAGAAATGGCGTGCATCTGAAGAACAGAGACCTAATTAAACTGCATAGTCTCTTCTAATAATTAATCATGTACTAACACTTAGTAAGACAACTCTAAGCTATCTCCATTGGTTTTGGCTCAGACCACCACCAATTACATTGTGCCTACCTGCAGATATCTCGCCTCAGCAGCTATGGAGGGAGCAATGGTAAGCGCTCTGACGGAGGCAATGAACTCTCTTCTCTTCAAGCTTACTAACCTACTCGAAAGTGAACACAAATCTCTCAAAGGGTTACAAAGAGAGATCGGGTTCCTCGAGAGTGAGCTGCACAGCATGAACTCGATGCTGCAGAGGCTTGCAGACATGGAGGAAACCGATGCTCAGACGAAGGAGTGGAGGGACAGGGTGCGGGAGTTGGCCTACGGCATTGAGGATTGTATCAACCTCTTCATGCATCAGCTCGGCTCCATCACCGGGAAAGCTGGGTTCATCAAGAAGATGGCATGGAAGATCAAGGGGCTACAGTTGTCACATCGGATCAGCCAGCAGATACAAGAGCTGAAGGCTCTTGTCATGGAGGAGAGCGATCGACACAGAAGGTACCACATGATGAACATCCCCAGCATGAGCTCTGAAGCAAATCTGTGCAGAGATACCTCCGGTGCTAGAGCTAGACCAGTTGATCCTCGATTGTCCGCACTCTACACGGAGGCGGAGAGGCTTGTTGGAATCGATGGCCCAAGGGATAAGATCATCAAATGGCTAATGGATCAGCAAGGAGGCATCTCACAACGACTCAGAACAATGCGATCGTTGGGTGCGGAGGTTTGGGCAAGACCACACTTGCAAACCAAGTATACCGTGAAATCAAAAGTCAGTTTGATTGCAGTGCTTTTGTGACCGTGTCGCAAAATCCTAACATGAAGAATCTTCTGGTGAAAATCCTTTCTGATGTTTCGGGGACCATTGGTGGTGCATTGGCTGACGAACATCACCTAATCAACAAGCTAAGAGAGTACCTACAGGATAAGAGGTATGTTGTGTTTCACTTTTGCGTTCTAGAACCAACTGTTTTCTTATGAGAAAAGGTATACTAATCGCAGATTTTTTTTATGTTACTTGAGGACATATTGGGAGGTATCATATCTTTTACTCTACCTTTTTAGTATTGAGGTACCAGAAGGTACTACTCCCTCTGGTTTTTAATGTACAACTCCGTTGACTTTTGGACATTTGTTTGACCATTCGTCTTATTCAAAAAAATTACGTAATTATCATTTATTTTGTTGTGGTTTGTTTTATCCTTAAAGATACTTTAAGCATGACTTATATTTTTGTATATTTGCACAAAATTTTTAAATAAGATGAATGATCAAACGTATGTCTAAAAGCCAACAGCGTCTTACATTAAAAACAGAAGGGAGTACAACATACTCAATGACCATAACATAAATCATACAAATTACTAATCATTTGCTCTTGATTGCTTGCCACGGCTAGTTTTCCACTCATCCGCACTATGATTGGTATCCTTTGCTATAACTTGTAGTTTAACATAGTGGGGCAAATTAATGTTCTAGAAAGTCCTGCTGATATAGGTATTTGCTTGATTTCAATTGCCTAAATTGCGCATTGATCAGCCAAAAATTACAGTCTGTGTAATGTGTTACTTCGATTTTTTTACTGCAAATTTGTTGCATGTAGTTTTACTTTATTTTTATCAATGTTTGAATATTTTTATATTTAAATTCTGTAAATGTTAATGAATTTTAAATTTACTTTATGTTTTGGTTAGAACAATTCTTTTAAACATTTTATCTAGGAAAGAAGGGACTACGTTCAAATAGAGAATGAGGGGAGGGACCGGAATGGTTAGCTTTCACCCAAGGGATGAAAAAAGCCTCTTTCAGTCACATAAAAGCTAGAGAATCCCAAATTTGTATCTGTAAGCCATTATTGGACAATCCAGCTTGCAATTTCATGCAGTTTACATTTTCTAATGTTGATCCATTTCTAATATCCCAAATTTAGCCAATGTTTTACGCTTTACCCAATTTTATTGAAAAAAATTGTTATAGTTTACATTAGTTTTTGTACATGATTTGTTGATCTAGAGTTGATTATGATGGATCTTTTTTATGTAAATATATGTAGCAACATCTACATCTGATATTCTGATTCATACAAAGATGATCGATCATGCATCATCATTGGTCCCTATTTAATTAGCATCTTTAGAAGATTAGTTGTAGAAATGATCCAGGCTCAAATTAAAGATGTTTCCTCTCTAGTACTGTTTGGAACATAACTTTTTCTGTAACAATACATCATTGGTTGATAAAGGTTTCAAATAATCATGTGAAACAGATATTTTCTTGTCATTGATGATATATGGGATGCACAAACTTGGAGAATAATTGAATGTGCACTGGTCAAGAACAGTCAAGGTAGCAGAATAGTGACCACAACACGTATAAATGATATAGCTAAATCTTGCTGCTGCTCTTATGGCGATCAAGTATATGAAATGAGAACTCTTAGTGCTACTGACTCCAAAAGGTTGTTTTTCAGAAGAATTTTTAATTTTGATGAAAGGTGCCCTCCTCAGTTGAAGGAAGCTGCCAATGACATATTGAGGAAATGTGGTGGTTTACCGTTGGCTATTATTTCTATATCAAGTTTATTGGCTACCAAACCAAAATCAATAGACCAGTGGGATAGGGTGAAAAGTCGAATTGATTATAGACAAGAAAACAATCCTGATATTGAAATCATGACATGGGTTTTATCTCTCAGCTACTTTGATCTTCCTCACCATCTAAAAACATGTTTAATATATTTGAGTATATTTCCAGAAGATTATGTGATAAAGAAAGAGCATCTGGTAGGTAGATGGATTGCTGAAGGATTCATTAATACAAAACAAGGAAAAAGCCTATCTGACATAGGAGAGAATTATTTCAATGAGCTCATCAATAGGAGCTTGCTTCAGCCAGAGGATGACGGTCAGGTGCATGCTTGCCGAGTGCATGATACCATTCTTGATTTCATCGTGTCCAGATCAAACGAAGAGAATTTTGTTGCTCTGATTGGTGCTTCAAATCTCACATCTACTCCAACTGGCAAGATTCGTCGCCTATCATTCTATAAAAACAGTGAAGTGTCACGATGCCAGCACACCTACTCAGACGTCATGTCCGGTCATTTACTACATTTTTGCATGCTGGACAGATGCCTCCTCTTTTGGGTTTTTATGGTTTGCGTTTGTTGGACCTTGAAAATTATAGTGCATTGAAAAACCATGATCTTAAAAATATAGGAAAACTAATTCAGTTGAGGTATCTGAACATCAAAGGAACAGATATAAGTGAGCTGCCAAGTCAGATAGGAGAACTTCAATATCTGGAGACATTAGACATTAGATCAACTCATGTGAAAGAATTACCTTCAACAATTGTTCAACTTCAACGGTTGGTGCATCTGCTTGTTGATTGCCATGTTAAACTACCTGACGGAATCGGCAATGCATTGGAAGAGCTGACAGGTTTTTCTGTTTTCATGTATTCTGCAACCTTTCTGCAAGAGATAGGAAAGATATCCAATGGGTGTTGAGAGTAGTTTGGAACTACGTTGACTTTGAAGGTAATGCAGAAACTTACATGAAAAATCTGGCCATTTGTCTCACCAAGCTAGGCAAATGCTACCTTCAGTCTCTTTCCCTTGATATTCATGGACACGAGGAAGATGATTTCTCACTAGATCTGTGGAACCCTGCTCCTTGTAGACTCCAGAAGTTTTACATAGGTCGATGGCATCCCATTTCCAGGATACCAAACTGGATTGTTTCCCTTACAAACCTTCAATATCTGCATGTCTATGTCAAAAGAATTGGCCATGAAGATCTTAGGATGCTTGGAAGCATACCTTGTCTCCTCACTCTCTACCTATTCACTGAAGAGGCCCCTGAAGAGAAGCTCACCATCAGTAGTCAAGGATTTCAATGTGTGAAGTTCTTTAAGATTCACTGTGATCGTATGGGATTGGTTTTTGAGGCAGAATCTATGGCAAAGCTTGAGTACCTCCATATTCTGACCAGTGCATTCCGAGTGAAGTCTGAGGATGGCAGCTTTGATTTTGGGGTTCAGCATCTCTCCTGCCTCACCAAGGTGTATGCCTATATTAACTGTTATGGCTGGACAGCTGAGGAGGCTGAAGCTGCAAAGAAAGCCATTATGGTTTCTGTTGACACGATTCCTAATCGTCCCATGCTGCAAATTGATACACGTTTTGCACCCTTGTAATCAACAATGGAGAGCTTTGTTTTTCTAATTTCTACATCTGTTCCCATAATTTCTTTCAGCGGTCTCTGATTAAAGGCTTCAGGGTTGGCAATGAATATGTCAATAAGAACATTGTTTAAAAGAAGTTTTGTCCTCAACTAGAGGTACCATATTTTCTCGGTATTGTACCTAATTTCACAACACTAAATGTGGTATTTCCTCAAGGACTGTAAAATCACCTCTTGTATGAATGGATCTAATTAATCTTTCATGCATATATTTGTTCAATCCACATTTTTTTTAATGTGTTCACTGCACTTTTACAGGACCGAAATTAATCAACCGCAACAACCAAAGGGAATAACTGCAGGAACTTAAAAAAATAATAATCAAACAACGTAGTCTAAAATCTTACCCTAAATTAGAAGCTTGAAGATCTATGCTCTCCGCAGTCTGACCAGAGTAAAACTTTCGGTTGGGCTACAGTAAGTTCCACTAGACTAGCCCTAAACAAGGAGATTCCTAATATGAAATTTTTTTTATTTTTATATTTTTTTAAAAAATATTTATAAAAGTATATTTTAGTTTTCGAAATTTACAAATTTATACCTCCAACGCCTTTTCAGAGGGCGTTTTGGCTAACGTGGCAAACGGCCATCGGCCGCCACTGTCGGGTGGCCGTCGGGCTGTTTGTCATTTTGCAGGTGACATTTTTACCGCCTTTTAGAAGGCTGGGAGGAGGTTTTATACCCAGCCACCAAAAAACGCCCTCTAACAGGGTGATTTTTAACACTTTTGCAGGTGGCACCCTGCCTCAACAGCCAGGCATCCGCCATTTATGCAGACGCAAAAAATTGCTCTAGCAGAGGACGGCAAGGGAGCCCCCTACAAAATGGCCAACCCACGGGGCCGCCGCTTTTGCAGGCGGCCCTCTAGCGGGGGAAAAACCGCCCTCTAGAAGGGCGGTAAGGGGGCCGCCCAACAGTGGCTGTCGACGGCTATCTGCCACGTCATCTAAAAACATCCTCTCAGAGGGTGTTGGGAGTATAGATTTGTAAATTTTCAAAACTAAAATATACTTTTGTAAAATTTTTTTAAAAAAAATAAAAATAAAAAAAATCCCCTAATACGCCAACGCCGCGACCGTCCTTATTTAGCCTCAGGCTGATTTCTTTTTGGGCTTGGCCCATTTCTAGTTTCGGCCTCATGCACACGTGAATTAGGTCCGAACACGAGTAGGAGCCCACTATGCAGCAAACAAGGCAAGATCGGCCTTGCAGCCCAAATAGGTTATTTTGTCTTTTTCTTTTTTATTTTTTTGAAATTTGAATAATTCTATGTATAAATTTTATAGACCTAATATTTCTACATCAAATGTTTATATCTACAAAGTTTCTTTGTATAAAATTTTTATACCAAAAGTTTATATGGGTTGTGAGAGGCGAAAAGAGAATTGCACGTGGGCCAAAAAAAAGAGGAAATATGTTTTTTTGGGCCTGAAACATATGCATGCGTATGGGCTGAAAGAACACATGGGCACGGACTGGGCCAAGGAGGTTTGTGGAGACTCGTTCGCGCGCTCCAGGGCACGCGAATAGGAGCCCCCCCTAAACAATGTAAATTCAAATTTGCAACTCCAATCGACTTGAAATTTTGACCATAAAGAAAAGCAAGATGAAATATTGATAACCATTTTGGAGCAATGGATATTTGTAGTAAAAAAAGGGATCATCTATTTGTCAAGTGAAACATTTTTTTCTTATAAGCCTATAACTCCTATATTAACATTCAGCATCTTACATGTCCATGTCTTTATTAAGGTAAGAAAAACAATAATTTTATAACATAAAATTTTTAAAGAAATGGTGTTTTAGTGTTGATCTTGCCGTTGTTTAATAAAAAAAGATCTTTAGGTACAAAAAAAAGTATAATCTAGATAAGCATACAAATGCATCTAAATTAATTCAGTAAATGAAAAACAAAGAAAACTAAAAGTTACACTGAATATATACTAAAGTTTATATTTTTTAAACTGTGCATGTTTTTATTTGTTGTACAAGTTTAACCGACCGACAAATAAGAAGAAATTAGGCAACTGTTGAATAGCAAAATATAAAGATAGACAAATAAGAAGAAATTAGGCAACTGGTGAATAGCAAAATATAAAGATAGGGACCATACTTAGCTTGAAGTATATGTAGCAAATGACAGAAGAGGTATATAGGCAGGTGAAGAACAAAACACAAAATTAATCTGGACAACAAATGTCATACAATTCCAGGTCAAAAAACAAATAACATCAATTCTTTAGTAGTGACTGAAAATAGATCACCATTTAAAGTTTTAAAATGTTAAGCTGAAAGATGTGCTCAATAGGGTAACTATATGCAGTACTTTAGCGTAGATGTTGAGGTAATAGCTTTTCATATTTGAATGGTAACAACTTACAACTTGTGAACCAACAAGTTCATCAATGCTAGGAACTCAAACTGAGACTAGAAAATTTTGTGGATTTCAACCAGAAAATTATCCCACCATGAATCGATGGAGAAATCAATATCAGAGAATCATCGATGTAGACATAATGCATATCGGAGAATTAGAGACTACAACGTAGAGACCATCACCGCGATTCAACTAGAGACAATAGAATAAGCTTGGGGAAAAGACAGTACTTCTCCCCATTATGTTCCAGTATCTTCCTGCGAAGTGCAGATGCCAGGCTTCTACTTAGTTCGTGGGTTTGTTCTTGAGACAGATGAATTCCCAACACCTCCAACTCCAATGAATAGATACCAACCTTGTTGATCGTCCCTTGGTAGCCTGTCGCTAGAAGTATCACTTTCGTTTTTATTGCACATATTAATGTTGCATACATAATGCATGCGTGCCTCCTTGAGGAAGGTGATACTTATGTTGCTCGTTGTTTTCTCCTCGCACTGTGGCTCGATCGCACATGATCACTTCGTCGCACTTTTGAACCTCAGCACATACATTATATATAAGGCATGCATGCATGTTTGCAATCGTAGCAAAGTATCAAACACTCGATAATCTTTAGGCAAATCAGTTAACCATGGACGTTCCATATCTATGCACTGTACAGTGTTCACCGGCAGAATTAATTATCCATATGCTTGCATTGTGATAGGGATGAATAGCTGAATGGTTTTTGGATAATTATTTAAGGGTATAAACGAATAAATTAATTATCATAATGTTGGAAAATAGATTTAAAGCAACTTTTAAAAGAAATTTATATATGCAAAGTTTTTGTGAAAATCATGTCGTTCAGGAAAAAAAAACGTTCCACATTAAGCTATTGGCTTGTTTAAAGATAGAGTCATGTATGGGCTCTTAGACAATACACATTTATTTGGAAACTATGTCCTTAGAATAGTTGAGACAATAAAAACTCTCACCATTAACCCAAGAAATAATTTTTTTATTACTATTCTTTCTTTTTTACCACCCTATGCAGCCAACTTTCTATTTAATAGAGGCTAAGAGCCGTTGTTGAGCTATTGTTAATCATGACAATGATGTTGTCTCTTCGTTTCCTCTCTTTTTCATATCAGCAAATATTCCTATTAGCGAGTCTAAAAGTCTTCTATTAATAACCATTGTACATGCCTTTAAGCCATTAAAGAATAGGCCACTAAAGCTTACTCCCTCCGTAAAAAAAAACCAACTTCTACACTTTAAATTTTGTCTCAAAATAAATCAACTTCTATCATTTTAACAACCCTCAATCCGCAAGTCAAAAAATGTTATCCCTTCATCCCTCACCTATCCACTTATAAATACTACTTTTCTATTAATAAGAGGTATTTGATCTTTTCTTCTATATATTAATTTTGTATTGGGATCATAGAAAAATTTTTTTGGGAGGAAGGGAGTAGGCAACTTCGATAGAGGTGGGGCACTGTCCTGACTGTCGCTCTTTTCTTCTCTCATATCGTGTACAGCCATTAGTGCACACACATGCACAGACGCACCCGGAGGCAGACAAATCAATTAACTATGGGCAACAAGATAAAATGCTCATGAATAGACAAAGCAACTCAATTCTCTCTGTGTTTCACAGAAAGCTTGTTTAACTCAGAAAACACAAACACATTATGTCATTAGTATAGAACACCAAATAAACTATATCTTATATATACCGGTTTATCTAAAACTAGCACATATAAGACATTTTCCGTCCTCGCAAGTCTCTCACATGAGTCTAAAATTTAGAATTGACACATATAACACATCATCAATGTCAATTTATTAAAAAAAAACCAATAGTAACTGTATTGGTTTATAAAATAAAACCAATACTTATGTTTGGGACATCAGTGTGGGTTTTCTAAAGTCAAGCCGCTTGACTCAAACCGAGCCAAGCATCAGTGTGGGACATCAGGAGCGGTACTTATGGGCCGTCCTCCTCTCTCTCCCATCCCCTCGACGCTGCTGTCTCCCTCTCTCGCTCTCCTCGGCGCTGTCGACGCCGTGCCTCCTCCTTGCCGCCACCGCTGCCACTAGTCCACCTCCTCGCCTCCGCCGCTGCCAGTCCTCCTCCTCGCTACCAGATCGACTTCAGTGGCAGCTCCCGTCCCCTCTCACGGCTCAACGGCCGTCTGGAGCTCAGGGGCTGCCGGATTGGCCGCCACGAGCTCGCGGGCAGCCGGATCTGGGCGGTGTGGCCCGCTCGACAGCGGCAGCTTCCTGCCCTATCTGCTGCTCCCCCGCTAGATTTGGAGTCGCCTCGTCCTCTCTGTCGCAGCTAGGAACATCGAGGAGGTGGAGGATGTTACCTCTTGGACATACATATGTGCCGGTTCTCACTCTGCCGCAGATAAGCCCCCCGTCATCAGTGCCGGATTGTGACACCCCGCGCTTTTAACATTGAAGATAAAAGTGCAAGACTTAGATTACTATTTAATAAATCTTTTTTTTTGCTAAATAATAGTCTATATCTGAGATCGCAATAGAGAAATAGCTAGAAACTACTTTTTAGTTCGCACCTGAAACTCTGAAGGTCAACTATATTCTATTTTATACTTGTCATATGGAACCTGTACAACGGGTTATATAGCAAGAGTGAGCATTTTTATACTCAGCAAGTCTATAATACAATTTAGGGATACATGAATAATAATTTAATAATCTATACTCTATACCCTATATCCTATATCATCATAATCATTCATAATTCATTATTAGGTCTAAGTGGATTTTATAAAAAAAAATTTCAAATAAAGTTATAAAACTTAATTACACTCGTAATATTGAATAAAGTTAATAGTAACTTCCTGAATCGCGATTTAATTTAGCACTGCGTAGGCTTATATCATTTTACCTATATCTACTCTCAACACTGTCGCACTTCACGGTGTGTGATACCATGCTAGAGTATATGACTTTTTCCCTAATTTCATTTACTACACTCCACGATTGTGTTAGGCCTAACAGCCTTTTACACCAACACGCTAATATATGCGTCGGGAATGCATTTTATCGGCATTCGATGGATTTGTCATCGTCTATCCTACTACGTACCCATGTGGAGTATAATAAACTTATTCGTACCCACGTGGAGTATAATAAACTTCAATAAGGTACTAGGCCCTGCCCGTCTTAAAACAAATTTATGGTCGATATGATTTATATGGTTTTCTAATACGAGTGAAGGGGATGATTAGTCCTTATATTTATACCTCTATGTAGAGAGAGCTCTGACCTGCCATCATCAATTATCACATCCCTGAGCTTCCCCTACCAACTATATTAATATTCTGATGATCTTCTTCATCATCAGTCTGTCAATCATCTGATCATCTATATTATTATTTTAGAAAATAATGCTCAATGCAATAATAGAAATAATAGTTTTATAAACTAAATTTTTAATTGAAATAGAATCATCATCTATCAACATGATCAAAGTCTCGATCAAAGAGAGACTTGCCTGAGTTTCTGCTGTCGAAAATGAAATTACTACTGCCAAATGACTCATTTCCAACTCTAGCCTCATTCCTGCATTTCGTTGTATACACCGAGGTTTAATTTTAATACACAAATAAATCATCAAAAAATAAAATAAAATGTGCTCATAGCTCTATAGAATTTTTATTATACCAAACTTGCAGTTAACATGCACTAGCTAATTTATCTAATTTAGGCTCGAGTTATAGAGTTTTGAGCTACTGCCTGCTGTATCACCCTTAACCTGTGTATACTACTAGGGTGCATCAAGCCATTAACCCATTCCTTCTCTCCTCTCTCTTCTCTCTCGTACAGGCAGCAACCAACTGCAGCTAGCTAATCCTTTCTTCTCCTTCCATTTTTGCTTGTTTGCTGCTGCTGCCAAAGGCTCCCCTCCTTCAATCTCCACTGAAAACCTGCTGCTGCCCCGCTGCCACCGGGACCCCGGGGCGCCGATGCCAGCTGCTGTCCTACTACTCCATATGCAGCCCCAGCCCACAAGTTGCTAAATAGTGAATCCTCAAGGCTAGGATGGGAGCTCACTCCATGGATTCCCAGGCTCAGCCGCCATGGCTGCCGCCCTTGGTGCTCCGCACCACCGAGGGCCAGCTCTCAGGTAGGTGCTACCACTCTTTCCCCCTTTCATTTTCTCTGCTACTGTTACCCCTAAGTGGATTTCAGGTACTGAGCTATTAAATTAAAGCAAGGCCTTGTGCTTGGATTTGGGGATTTTGTCCTAATTTCAATCTAGTGCTAAGCTCTTTTCTTGCAGCCAAGCAAAGTGTTTTGGTTACGTTTCAAATCGACCTAAGCAAGTGGAATAATTTCTTCTAAGAGCTAGTGTGATTTATGTGCTGAGCTACTAGGAGGATTTGTTAGAATGTGAGAATCACCTTCTTGCCAGATGAAGGTTTACTCCAATTTTTCCTTGTGGTTGTTGCATGCTTTTCCTCTCCTCCACCAGGTCTGCTTCTTCCAGATCAACTCCAGCTGCGCCTGGTCAGCCTCTCGACCTCCTCTACCTTGCCATTTAGTGGTCAACTAGGTAAATATGTGGCTTTGATTTGCTGTTAGTTTGGATTCTAGGAAACTACTTGTAGGCTGAGATGAAGAGCCCTTGATCTGCTGGTAGAATGCAATGGCGCACGTTCTTTCTCCTCCTAGCGAACTGATGGTGGTGCTGCAGGTCACCTGCTTGGTGTTGATAGGCATTAGATCTTGGAAATTTTGAGAAAAGGAAGATGGCAGTAGGGAGGATTGGTCTGCTTGTGTATGTGTGGGTTAAAGTTCTCTTCCTAGCTACTACTTCCAGTGTGCGGTTGGGTTATCCCCCTCCACGATACGGCTCCACGATACGGCGGTTACCGGTAACCGCTTAGAACCGCATGAATTTTATCTCTAAAAATTTAAATTTAAAATTTTTAAATCTCATGGTTACCGTATGGTTACTGTGGTAAAGGTCGTGGCACGGTAAGCCACGGTAATCGCGGTATGTTGAAGTTAAAAAGAAAAAAATAAAAAAAAGTTATAAAACATATTAAAAATTCTAAAAAATTGTAAAAAATTTAGAAAAAAATTTATGGATATCTCTAAAAAAAATAATGTAATATTGCATAACCTATCTTTTTATACTTAAATAAAGTAGAAATTATATCCTAACTCATCTTATTTTTTAATTTCGATGAAGCTCTAAAATATAAAGGAAACTTTATAAAGGAAGCTTTGTTATTTTCATAAATTTTCTTCGTTACAGTGATCTATAGTTTAATTTAATTACTACCTACTAGAATTTTTTTAGATTTTTTATTTTTTAAAAAAATTAAATTCGAATAAAATTTGTTTAAATTAAACCGTTGATAACCTACTTCACGGTTTAGACGGTAACCGTAGGTTACCGACAGTTTGGCCAACCATGTACCTGACTCACTTATCTGAACTCCCCTCTATAAATTCTTGGTCAGCATTAATTGTTTGGTTCCTATTTGTCAGAAAAGGTTGCCCATACTTCCCTCCTATTTATCTCACTATTGTGTATATGTGTCCTAAGCTCATTTGGTAGGAGATGCAACCACTCCTTGCAACTGTTGTTCTTTTGACCTGGTCATTTGGCTTCAATGTGGCACGCTTCTATTGGTTATGTACACTGTTGTCTTAAGTTGGCTCTTGATTCTAAATGGTGTTCTAAGGCAGGTTAGCAGCCGATTAATTTGTTGGGTGATGATAACTGATCACTGGCTTAACAGTGCTGGTCTGCCTCGAACGGCGCTGGTACATTATGAGCTAAGAAATCAGTTGCATGATAACGGTCTGCCAATAATTCTTTAGCTAGCATTAACCTTGTGTTGCTTATGTGGAAGTGTTTGTGTATTATTTTGTGACACTGAACAATTATTTATAACAATAGAATTTGTGTCGTTTGGACACTGGTATTATATACCAATTTTTAGAAAATCTGAGATTAAAATATTTTAGTTTTCAGAAATCTAATCATGATGCTATTTTTTTTATCACGTGCACGACATGGCATGAATTAAGTCAAATGATTTCTATCTAGGATTTAATAAAATGCGGGTCGTTTCACAGATCCAAATCCAACACTGTTGGCCCTTTTGGAATCGGCACTAATACGGTGTTCTGTTGAGCTTTTACTGTTACTAATTTAATTTTTTTTTAATTTACAAAACTAATTTCAAAATTTTTCTTTTTACAGAAATAGACTTTTGCCGCTCTGGGCCAGGGTGGTATTTAAAAACCGCCGTAGGCTAGGGCGGCAAATGGCTCGGCCATCAGGGGGTGTTAACGGCGTGGGCCGCCGTTAAGCCGGGGGTCACGTGGGCTTGCCGCCGTGGCCTAGGGCGGTGAATGCCTCACGGGCCCCTCGTGAGGCCGGCAGAACTTCAGGGGGTAGAATGCAAATTTGCATTCACCGCCCTAGGGGAGGGCGGTTTTTAGCCTCTCCTATAAAATCCTTTCGCGCCGGCAACCGCGGTCATTTTTCCCTTCCGCCTCCAGCGTTCATCCAATAGAGCTGAGGCAAAGGAGGAGCAGTACAGCGGCGAAGCCCTCGCGGATTTTTAAGCCGAACGCAGGTATTTTTTCCCTCCCTCCGTCATGTAGTCAATTTTTTAGACAAGTGTTAATTAGTATTAGACGTGTAGTGTAATACCCGACATAGTATGAAAATATTAGCGGTTTGGCATAACCATCGTTAGTGTTAAATTTATTTGACCGTTTAGTAAATTGTAGATATTTTAGAAATAAATATGCTTCGCCATGGCCATCGTTGGTATACGTCATTTCGACACGGTAGATAAACCTAGCGTATAACTTTATTAGCGCCGCTGTGTTAGTTTGTAAAATGTAGAAACGGTAATGGTTTGACTCATACCTATAGCTTTTTTATGGAACGAATATTGGTTAGTATAGATTAATAACTGTAGTGAAAATCTTTTTTGTCAACAGAAATGGCAAATAGAGTTGCATTCGCGATATATCACGGTGAAAGAAATGTCAGAGAAGGACAATATGTGGTAGATTTATCGGAGTTCAACGTAGCACAAAAGGGAATTATAGCTCCAGCTGAGAGAAGTTTTCCTGGAGTTTACAATTGGTTAATGAGTGGATTCGGAGTAGATCCTCAAGTAAATACAATTACGGTGTGCGCATTGGTTAGCTGGGCTGTGGAAGGTTTTTGGTGGGAATTGATGCCAATAGATTCGACGGCCAGCTGGGTATTTTTTGTGGAGAGTGCATTGCAGCGAGGATGGCCACCTAGCATCCTAGTGGTAGTGCATGACAGGGTCAGCATTGACCAGGCTGGTCCAAGTATAGCAGAAGGGCTCGATGAAACAGGGGAGCAAAATGAGGCAGAAGACGAGGGTGCCGGAGAGGAAGGAGGCCAAGAAGACATGGGACCGGGGGGGTTTGCAGATGAAGGGGAGAGACATCCAGGTCTAGTACATGAGATGAAAATTAAAGACTCAGAACCTGAGCATGTGGAGGATGATGATTCTTCGGAGGACGATGTATACTCGGCAGAATGGGACAACGAGGACTTCCCGGACTCGTTGTCTTAGAGGGGCACACCGTGCCACGGGGGTATCGGCAGAATGAAGTGGTGCAAGGCGTTAGATACACCGAAAAAGTACAGTTGACAGAGGCTGTGAAGATGTGGGCGGTGTCACTTGGGAGGGAGTTCTGGGTATCAAAGTCCATCAGATCAGTGTACGAAGTGAAGTGTGCAAGTTCAAGTGATGGATGTCCATGGAGGATGTACGCATCCAGGAAGAAATATGGCGACTATTGGGTCGTGTCAATCGTAACGGAGCACAACTGCCATCTTCTGGGTGTTCAGAAGTACCACAGGAATATATCATCTGCATTCATCGCTTTAGAGCTGTATTATGCGGGGGTGCGAGACGCATACCCGACACACCGCGAACAGGACTACTTCCGCACAGTGAGTCAATGGTTTTCATACTGTTTTCAACGGTACTTACCACGCGCAACTAACCACGCATGTCCTGTTGAACAGGCGGACGATGCTAGGTAGGTCGACACGGAGCTCGCCCTACTGTGCCAGCGCATCGAGGCTGGCATCCCTCTCACGGAGCAGGAGCAGGCGTTCTCGTTCCGTCGGATGCGTAACACGATGTGCTCGGTCGTCCGTGCTCTGACTTGTCGTCGTTTCGATGCAGCCCCGCCGATGCAGATACATATGCAAGGTCCCCATGGTGAAGGGATATCGGCAGGAGCGGCGGGTTCTGCAGGGGCCAGTACGTCGTGGGGAGCAGGTCCTTCCGGTACCACCGGAGGATCGAGGACGGCAGGCTCCACGATCGGGCGAGGTTTGTCAGGTATGTCAGGTTCGAACATATTCTCCATAACTAACTGCACTTTTTATTCGGCTGACGTGAACTTTTCTTTACCAGCCCCACGCGGCGGATCTCACCACCACCTGGGGGACACTGCACGGGGATCTGCCCGGAGCACCTCTAATTGGATCTCTGCCGAGGACGACCTCGTTCCGGAGCAGGACGTGATCGGGTCGTCACAGCTCGGAGGTGCACCGGACACACAGCCGCACGACGCCGGTGCTTTCCCTACTGCTCAGGCGGTCCGAGCCACCCGTGGGGTAGTGGCGGACCGTCTGACGTACTCGCGCGGGCACGTGCGACCGCAGCCTAGGAGGACGAGGAGGCGTACGGACTAGGGGCTATTATTGTAGTTATTTATTTATAGGTCTCGCATAACTTATAAGGCATGAACTTGTCCATTATGTGTAAGACTTGGTGTATGCAAATTATGCTGTTAATTATATTAATGTTGTGTTGTTAGAAGTAATCCCATCTCTTCAGTGTTTTTTGAATTATATTGACACTAATATGTGTGTTATCTGAAGTTATCTTTATGCGAACGCCATCCCACCTGCCTGCGCCTGCCGACCTTCCCGCTCGCGAGTTAGAGTACCCTAGGGATCGGACCATTGCCTCCACCCGGATCGGACCGTCCGCCGTCATATCGGATCGTCCGACAACAAAGATCGGACCATCCGACAACCAAAGATCGGACCGTCCGCATACGGATCGGACCGTCCGATTTCTTCAAATTTGGTAATTTGAAAATAGCTCCAGGGGGCCGAACGCAAAAATGCATTCGCCGCCCCCAAGGGCTGGGTGAGCTCACCGGTGATGGGGTGGTGTGGATTTGGGCAAAGCTATAAGGAGAGCGTAGCGTGGTGGTAGAACGGGCAAGACCGCGAGGTTGAGCCCAATATTGGTAGGAAAAAAATGTGCCCGACCCAATAGATTTTATTAAATTTTTTGGGTGAAATAGAAAAAACCTGGTGTAAGTTAGTGGTACCACTCAACTTAGGAGGTTTGTGGGAAAACCAACCATGCAAGTAGTTCCTTAGGAGTTGTTTAGGTGGAGTCTTGATAGGATTTGCTTGATTTGGATACTTCCTTTGAGATACCCTACTAAAGCATCTAGATCCCGTTGTTGTTTTTGGTAATTAATGACAAGCACTTACTGTGGATTAACTATTTTATTTGAGATGTAATTTGAGTTAGATCCGCATGATGAACACGCTAAGGGTGAATTCCACGGATTAAAATTTGATGGTGCAAAGCAAAGGTTCGAAGGTGATAAACTAGTCTAAGATTGTCGATCAAGGTGTTTGGATGATTGACTAGGCTATGTTTCTTTCTAGTTTTGCTGTACCATCGAGAGGGGTGGCAATCTTGGCTAGTGATGATTTTGTGCCATATTAGGTCATTTGCATTAGTGTGTATTTAGGTTTTGGAGATAGAAAGTCCTCTTTGTGCTCTGTCGGTCTGACCGACTGGTTACTACCGGTCTAACCGCAGACTTCCCAACGGTCAGACCGGGGTCTATCCTCAGTGGCCATGTTTTTCTTATAAGTCCCTGGATGCTGGTTTGACCAACTTATGGTGGTCTGACCGGGGTGATACAGCGCCAAATTTTTGGTGACGGCTTGGCGATAGAGAGCTGCCAGAGCCGACACCGATCAGAGCAAGGCAGGGGCGGTTTGACTGGTGCCGAGGGCGGTTTGACCATCATCCCTACGGCGGTCTGATTGGGGGTGCATTAAATTCCCCTCAACAGCTAGTTTTCTAGCCGTTGGCTAGGTCACCGGTCTGACCGACCATCCCATGGCGGTCACCTAATGATGTGGATTTTCACCTCAACGGTTTTTTAGTAGGTATGGGGTATTATACGCTATTCCTTGTAGCAAGGAGGCTCTCTTGGCACTCCATTCATTTTCATTTGAGCCATTACTTTCGCTTTCACACCACTTGAGCACATTCTGTCCATTTGTAGGTGTTTGAGGGTAGATTTAGCTAAGACAAGTGCATTGCATCATTACTAGAGCTAGTGTGGTACTTGATCATCCCCAAGCCTTACTTGCTACTTGTTACTCTTGGAGGTTGCCGCCTTCTAGATGGCTTGGAGGAGTTCCCAGTGACCTCTCCGAGGAGAGTGTGGAGGAGGCCTGGTGGTGACCGTGAGTGGTTCGGTGTTCACCATCTCCGGAGTAGAGAAAGAACAACTTCTAGTAATCGAGACTTGTCTAGACCACTTCGAGACCGGCTCTCGCCTTGGCCATCCCTTGACAAAGGGGTTCGGGGGCTTAGTGGTTTGAGCAGTGGAGTTGGGCTTGCCTCAACGGGAAGTAGAAAACCAGCGATTTTCCGAACCTCAGGTGAAAAATTCCTTTGTTTCTTGTCTCATTTATTTATTGCAATTTACTTTGTGTGAGTCCATATTATCATAGGATTAGAAAACTTAATTTAGTTTATCACAAAACCAAGTAACTTGGGTTAGTTTGATTAGGTGCTTAATTATTTAAAATCATCTATTTACCCCCTCTAGTTGATATGTTGATCCTATACCTGTTCCTTTAGATCCTACACCTACTCCTTTAGGGGTTGTTTGGCTGGAGTCGTGAGAGGACTTGCCTCGCTTGGACACATCCCCTGAGATATGCAGAGGGTTAATTGATGTCAAAATTGGTTCCACAACATTGAAAGTTCATGCAAAATTGGTATTCACTAGCACAAAACACCAAATAGATAACACCACTATATATGTGCCGGTTCACTCAAAACCCACACATATGAGACATTTAATTTCCTGCCCATCCCATCCGGAGCTGCGCAGGGGGCTAAGTTGAGGATGGACACATAGAGGTTTTGCCGGTTTAGAACCGGCACCAATGTGGGTGTCTGTACTAGTGGTTGATGATGGATGACATCGTCAGTTCCAATCTAGCTCGAGTGACTGGCAAGAAATTGTTTTGTACTCCTCCTCTTGTTTGTCATTCTTTTCTTTTCTTTTTGTGCTTCCGATGGATTTATGAACAATTATATTATTATAAATAAGAACTTCAAGATTAAGGCTATCAACGGTATTGCGGTGGATTGTGATAATCTCATTTGTACATCAGTTTTTGATATTTTGATTTCTGGTAAACATCTTTTATTTTAATCTATGTCACAAATTAATGATAACATTATAATATTACAAAAATATGAAACGACTGGGAGAGACATGATAGTTATATACCATATTTTTATCTAACCATAATATGATATATAAAAAAAACTACAACAATTGTAAGATTTCATTTCCATAGCAGCTTGAAAATTAAACATCTAAAATAACTTGAAAAATAAACACAGAGCAACAACCACAAACTGAGGCTAAAAGTAAAACCAAGTATTTTTGGAAAGGGTTAAAATATTTTTCGTGTAACTACCTTTTTTTTACCATTATTATATAAGTAATTATGTAGTTAGCTGCACAAGCAATCATGCATTAAAATTCAATCATGTTCTTGTTTTCTTCAGAGCATCAACCAAACACCACCATATTAGGCATGCCTAACTAGAAGAAAATCACGAAAGCTTCAGTTAGTTCTCGAGCACTCATTTTCATCAGGCACTCACATTTGGATCAACAAGCAAACAGATCACCCTTAGAGCCTTAGAGGCAAGCAAAAGCGTAGGCTTAATCACAAGTGAGGTAGGCAACATGACTGCCTTATGATTTCCCAGTGATTTAGATTTTGCTTTCCACCCTTACACCAAATCTGGATCTAGGAATTACTACAATTACCGACACATCCCAATCCATATGATCAAACTGAGTAACCAATACACACGGACTTTTGTGTTCTCAATAGAACTGGCTATCACCTTGCAAAGCGCTAGCAATGGACTTCCTCAGGTGTGCAATAGACAATAGTCATAGCCAACTACAGGAGTGCATGTCTCCGTTCAAGACACCCCCATGAAAAGATACGGATTACATTCACATCCGTATATATATGCACAAATGGCCGGTAGCCCTTTTGTTTTGTAAAAGAATTCTTTAATCTAAAAAAACAAAAATATATATGGTCATAAAAAAGTCATACATCTCTACAGAAAGGCTGAGACACATCTATGACTTCCGATCACCCATCCGAGCAACGGTTTAAAAGTTAAAATTTCGCGCCTATCTTTTAACTATTTTTCTAAAACTAATTACATTAAATATGTGGTTTGAATTTCAGCTAGCAATACATTCGGATTAGTTTTCTAGTAGGACTTCTAAGTCTTTAACTATTAGGACTCTTGCTATTTTTCTATATATATCTCTCGTAAGTCATACGAAAAGAGCTAACGTCTCATCGTTATTCCTCTAGGTTTGTAATCATTTTCTCAATAGTGATAATTGTCGGTTGATGACCGTGGTTTTTTCTCTAAGAGCTTTTTATGTAAAAATCCGTGTCTTTATTTATATATATTTGTATAATAAGTGGTATCAGAGCATAACAAATTAATTAAAGCTTGGGTATTACAAAGGGCGTTGCCACCAAATACCGGGTGCCATCCGGCCGGATGCAACGAATCCTCCAGCTTGCCTGACCTTTCTTCACTTTCTGGCTGCAGCCCATAGCTTAGCGAGAATGTTGCGAAAAGGAGGCACTTCATTTCCGAACACCTCCCAAGTCATATGGTCTAACTGTCTAACAAATAGACACAAAACGTGTTCATTATTACTCCAGGAGACTACGCATGCTCTCAGTAGAAGTTGCTGTTATATCTTGCATGCACTAGCAATGGTTTCTCCTCAGTGCCATATATGTAGGGATTTGATGCATGGTTACAATGTAGACAGTACTTGTGTCTCAACTTCTGAAGGTGTGCAACCATTTAGGATACTCTGGTGGGAAGATGCAAATGATTGCATTTACATCCACATGTGCACTTATTTAACAATCTTGAAACGGTAGGGCAGCCGTCCCTCTTTCACACTTTTCACTTATAACATTTTTTCCATTAATTCCATTAATTTCGTACAAGAATTATTTAGCCTGAAAAAACTATATGTAGGACTATGATAATATCTGCCTCATTAAGTTATAGGGAAAATTTTCTTTTTGCCACTTACCCAAGCTGTATTCTCTTTTTTGCCATCAAAATTTTGCATTTTTCTCCTTTGCTACTATTCCGTTAGTATTCATGTAACATACCAGAATTTCGACTTTCAAAATTCTAACCAAAACAAATTAACAAAAAGACCTCAAGAGTAAAACTCTGTAATTTCCAAACAGGGAGCAATAATCAGAGGTAAACTACTGAAGTAAATTTTTTTAGAAAAGGACGCGCTTTAAAATTTTTAATTTATTTAAAGACTTGCCCAAAGTCACAATTTAAACAATAAAAGGTAATATGACTAAATATGTATAGATAAAAGTTTGACATAAAAATATGGAGATAAATAAAGTAATTACCATTTCATGTGCGGACTTTTATTTTGGATTGTTTTTGGATCTTAAAGTGCACTTTCATAATAGGATGCATATGCATTTGTATAGCCTAAGGAATTTCTAAAAATGATTGGTTAAACATAAAATCATGGAAAAATTCCTGTAAACACTATCCCACATAATTGATCCACTGTAAATTTTACATGATTTTATCACTTCAATAAATACTTCAATAAAATCTTCCAAATCAGCAAAACTAGAAGACTAGCCAAAATAAATTGCTTAGCTCTTATTTTCACCAAATAAAAATCATACCTAATCAGGCAGTGCCCTTTTACCAAAATGTGTACCAAGATGTACCTCACAACCAGAAATTTTGGTTTAATTTATCTCCCAAAGAAAACACATAAAATGATAAGAGCAAGGCACTGGAGAAATAAATGAAACTGCAGAAAACTGTGTTACTAAGCCTATTTCATCTTTTTGCCACAATAAAAATATAAAGCCTCAAGCTTTGGAACTTGGCAGGGTAGTAGAATATATATCCATCTACACATGTGAATTTTACCAACCCTAGGAACCCTATCTAACTCGGTAAAATCATCAGTGCAAAACAGCTGTTGGCACAGCCTCCCACACTTAGTCTCTAGAGGATTCCTCTCCCTATTTCACTGCCATGTGGGACCCACAAGCTTCCTGGGCCCACCTGCCAGTCAGAGGCACCGCTCTAGCTCGCCCACATGCACAGGAATGCTGCCATGCCACATCCCACGGGTCGACATTGCCCAGAGCCACCATAGCCAACTCCCTCCACGTGCCGATGCCAACCAGTGCCACCATAGGACCTCCATCACCGAGGAAACTCCACCATTTGACCGGCCGCTTCGCCATCATCCTCTTCCTCTCTCCCTCTATCTATTCCACGGTGAAACCGAGAGAAATCACCTTGGGTTCACCGGGAACGGCATCGTCTTTCCCGACACTGGCAGCTGTTCGATCCAAACCAACTCAACCCCGGTGAGCCTTGCTCGTTCTTGACCGCAGGAACGTCATCACCATCCCCTAACCGATCCATTTTTGTATTGCCTTGCCCTAGGAACCGCCGGTCCAAGTCGCAGCCATCCTCGCTTTTGGTCTAGAGAGCACCGCCGCGATGTCGTCACTGTTCCGGCCACTCCAGAGCGCCGCAAGCCAAGCCCTTGCGCCAACATCCTCGCCCTGCCTCCAAAAGACCGCCAACCGAAGGAATCGAGTTACGGTACCCCGAAGCTCGAGATCCACCGTCATCTTCCCCGGCGCCGATCTGAGTCGCCGCTGCCGATTCAGCCATCCACAGTAGGTCTTAGTCTGATTCCCTGCATAGGAGCCGTCCTTAGGCAGCCACTGACCTCGAGAACCATTCGCCTTGGCCGCAGATCGATGGGAGCAAGCTGCCGCTGTGGATCCATGAATTTCCACCGCCGCCGGGGTATCCTTTCCATGGCCGCCGCTGTCCAGCCCTCCTCCGCCTCGGGCCATCGCATGGTGAGCATCCTTACACCTAGTAGTAATTCATGCATGCATGGATTTGGAAAGAAACGAGTCGTAGCTCGATTTGCCTCAGCACCCCGAACCACTCCGCCGCCTACGCCGTCGTCGCCGTCGACTCCGGTCACCCAAGGTGGCAAGGCGACCACCTACAGCTTCGCCCGAGACTCCTCTTCACTTTCTCTTTTGGCTGCGTCGTCTGAAACACTAGCCGCGCCGCTGGCGGGCACGAACGTCGTCGCCGGCCCTGCTCTGCCTCGCTCTCCTCTCCTCTGTTTCACAGACACGCGGGACCTGCTCGCCAGTAGGGATTAGCGGCCAAGGACGGTGGGTTCTATTCCTGGAAATCCTAAGGGCCTTTTTGCAAAATGACACTCATTGACTGGTGGACCCGACTAAAAATAAATAAATAAAATAAAAGAAAATACTAAATAGCTTTATTATTTTACTGAAAAATATGCAAACTTCAGAAATTCATATCTAATCTATTTTAACTCCAAATTGGGTGAATAAAATTTTGCTGGAATCACAAAATTGTGAACTTTATTCCTGTAGAATAAAATCTGGGGAAATCAGTACGTAAAATCCCTTAAAAATAATAAAAATCATAAAACACATAAACCTTATATATATATTTAACTATTTCTCATTACTATAAATTAAGGTTTGGTAAAATCATGAAATATTGATCTTCACTGCAGTGAACTAAAAACCAAATTTCATTTATATGAAAGACACTTATATAAAGCTTGCAATAGGTAAATACATAAATTAGAATACATAATATGTATTGACTTCTAAAATGCATAAGAAATTCATATTAACTCCAAATAATATGAAACCACTTTTGATAACTTCAAAATATTTTGCTCTTTATTTTGGGAAGCTGGAGACTTGCTAAATTAGTATGAGAACCACCTTTAGGACTTATGCAAAGGATAAATATTTTGTATAGGATATAAAAGGGAGAATAATTTCTAAAAATCATAGAAACTTTATTTTAACTCTATATGAGTTACACCCAAATGGCAATAAGTTCACATCACATCCTTCCCCAAATATATAAAGTTATATTCCATAGAAACATAGTCCTAAAACACATGTATATTAAAGTATATGTATAGATACCGTATAGAAGCTTAAAACTTATAAAATTAATATGTCCAAATTGCAAAATAATAAAATAAAACTTCCTTCACTAAAAATCATAGGAAGTCAGTACCAAACCACTGTGTGAATTTCACACATATGAAAATAACTTCAAATTTTACCTTATATTGTACTCGGACATATTTTCGTATAGAACTCGTAAAATTCATAACTCCCAAACCGTAAATGATAAAATAGAAATTCTTTCACCTAAATTCACTTTATAACAGTAGCAACCTAAGGTATAAATCTCATGCATATTAGAGCATTTTGGATTTTTCATATTATTTGCTATTTATACGATCATACGGTAATTTTCTTTTAGAGAACGAATTCAAAGTCGGTGAAGGAGTGAAGTAAAGGTTGCTCTAGATACTCAAGAGTAAGGCAAGTACTCTCCCCTCCTCCTTGAACAAATTGAATCCTATGTTTTGGGGAATGAAATATGTTGTTTGTAAAATTGCATGCGTATTTGTGAATAACGGTATTTGAATTGTGGTAAATGATAGTTATAACCTATTAGTTGCATGATCCACCTTAGAACATTGTATTCTTTGCTATTTGTAACCTTAGGCTTGATTAAAGTACTTGGTTTGTACTCATGGGGGTCTATATTAAGTTAATACACTCGCTTATGCTTAGCCATACTTAGTAAATTGCTAAATAACATGGTGATCATTTTATACCTTTGAAAATGGGAATTTTATAACTTCTGGACAGAGGTGAAGCCTCTGGTTATTTGTGAACTAAAATGATGAAAAACCTGATTTTAGACTTAGGCGGCAAGTGGTGTGCATATGGAGTAGTTGCACACCGATAGGTGGAGTGTTCGCCTGGGTCAATTAAGGACTGAACTCAGTGTCATTTCTCATGTTAAATAGTACAACCATATGTGCTAGTATGGGATGGACATAGTGGATTAAGTTACTTAATGTTTAGCCTTGCATTTTGGTAGGCTGAGTAGTATGAGCAGTGCCTACAAGCGTACTATAGGGCTGTCTAGAGAAGCTACCTATGTGAACCATGAGGGGCTGTGATCACCTCATGGCATAGGCGTCTAAGTTGGTCGAATACAACGCTGTGTGCCTCGTGGGGAGCCAGGAAGGCTGCCGCCACAGCGCTGGGTTAAGGCGTGGGCCTGCCACCCACGACATCGGGGTAGCGCCTCGATGTGGAGTAACACACCTTGTGCTGGTGCAAGGCTAAATGTTAGGTAATGTAAAAGCTGTGTTATGACCTCTAGACCGCATTCAATGTGTAGAGTGTGGTGGTACCGACGGGTATCGGACAAACTAAAGCAATCACATCGTGTGGGTAAAGTTGTACAAACTCTGCAGAGTCAAAACTAATCGGTTAACCGTGCTCACAGTCATGAGCGGCATGGTTGTGTCCATTGAGTATAGATTTATACTTTTAAATGTGTTTATGAAATTGGGATGAGGATTGGTGATTTATGAGAATTATGATGCTTATGACAATGCTTATGGTGACTTGTTGCCGAGGAAGGCAGCAAATAAAGAAAAATTATTATGTTTATCACTTCTTTACTTATTATACGTGTTTCCAATGTTTTATTAAATACCGTTGCAAATAATTGTGAACTAAAATTAGCTTTATACAAAACTGAACCCACAAATAGCTATCTCCTTGATTTAGAGCTTGCATGTAGCGATATAGGATTGTCCTTGCCAATACATTATTTCGGTAATGTACTGACTCTTGCTTGTATGATTATATTCCTTGCTGTAGGTTGAGTGCTACGAGAATTCGTTGCTTCTTCAGGATTGATTCTTTAAGGGGTGCACCTCTAGTTGAATTGCCTGTGGTATGGGTAGACAAGCTTCCGCTGAATTATATTATTTGGTCATTCGACCTATGTAACTCTGATGTAGTAAATGTAGTTTACTTACTTGTACAACCATTTATTGTATACCATTGCTAGAGATGAAAGTGTGGACTAACAATTTTCCTGGGGCCAGTTTGCATGAGTACAGACTTGGAATAGTTGAGATACATGGAGGATAGTTCAACCGTAGACCATGTCCTCAGAGATATGTATCGTGTTTGGTCGCCACCTTCGTGTGGTTTGACGGGCATATCTCGTCGTGCGGACTGGTGTAACTATTCTTCCAAATATCTCTCGTGTTCTTAGTCTGGCGTTTGGTTGTTTTGTATTATAATTGGTGGTTTGTATAACAAGGCTGCGATGAGGTTGGATGGTTACTGCACTTATTTGGTTTTTATTCGAGATCCCATCCAACTAGATATTTCGCGTTGTCGTACTAATTACCTCTTATAGTGCAGAATACCGGGTGCCCACAATTCATTTCATTTTTACCACTATCATTGGTCAACATCAGTTGACTGTCAAATGTGCCCCTAAAAGATCATTATACCCTTGTGAGACTTTAAAAAAAATTAAAAATCAATTGAAATACAATTTATCTTTTTTAGTTTTTAAAGGGGTTGTATGAAAACTTTACGGTAGGATAATTTTCATTTAGTCTGAAATGTTTCTACATGTAGCTTAAAAATGATATGTTTAAACAATTTTTTTATCCACATATAAATATAGCATAGCTACCAATATTAAAAAATATTTAGTAAATAGCCAAACATAATTTCGTGGTATAAATTATATTATGAAACATTTAAGAACCAAATCATTACAATGGTTCATTTAATAATAATAATAATAATGATAATAATAATAATAATAGTAATAGTATCCTAATTTTATGTTTTCATGAAAATCTTTTATCTTTTAAGTCCCATAATTTAGGTTTCTTAGTAATTTTTTGGTATTTGTTAAAATTTCAGGTGCTACAATATTTTGGAACACCTAGAAAAGCATAATAGGCCATATTTTGTAGCACTTGGAATTTTAACAAATACCAAAAAATTAAATGGTCATTTTTAAGCTACATGTGGAAACATTTCAAACTAAATGAAAATTATCTTACCATAAAGTTTTCATATAACCCCTTTAAAAACTAAAACGAAAAATTGTATTTCAATTGATTTTTAGATTTTTTTTAAAGTTTCATAAGGGTATAATGATCTTTTAGAGGCAAATTTGACGGTTAATTGATGTTAACCAATGATAGTGGCAAAAAAGAAATGAATACTAACGGAATAGTAGCAAAAGAGAGAAATGCAAAATTTTGATGGCAGAAAAGAGAATTCAGCTTGGGCAAGTGGCAAAAAGAAAATTTTCCCTAAGTTATATGTTGATAGGAACTTGATCTAATAAACGACAGTGAAGAGAATATGGCGGACTAAAAGGATTGTTTCATCAAACCTTGGTGTATCTTGTACTGCTTCCTATGGTTTTTCATATAAGAAACTAATTTTGATTTCGTGGATGCTTCCTCTATTTTGGAGACAAGCAATCAGTGTGCTATAAACTTTATTTTAATTCACTATATGCCTTGAATACAATTATTATGTAGCTAAAAAAAGACATGGACACCTAAAATGCTAGAATGAGAAAGCAGATATACATGTATACCTGTTACAAAAATTAGTGTCATACTCAAACAAGAGCACTGTTAACTGCAAAAATTCCATGATGCGTGGAATATCATAGACAACCATGTCTCTATACATTGCTTGCAAATAAAAAAAAACTCAATCAACAGTGTTCTATTCCCAACTGCTATGCAATGGATACTAATGATGTCGTAACCCAGATTGCTGTACAGAAATACACATAATCTTTCAAAGATACAGACAACTGAGGAAGATCACTAGGTATTCTTCGATGATATACATAAGTAATTGAATTCCAGGACCAGATGAAGATGCAATACATGGGAAACTTCTGTGATTCCCAATGTCCCACAATCCTATGATACAAAAATGGGGAAGTTAGTTGGGCCGATTTGCACATGAATCCTGTGTGAGTAACCAGCGGCAACTAGAATTTTTTTATTTTTATATATTTTTTAAAAAATATTGACAAAAGTATATTTTTGTTTCGAAATTTTACAAATCAATACTCCCAACGCCCTCCCAGATGACGTTTTAAGTGACGTGGCAGATGGCCGTCGACCGCTACTGTCGGGTGGCCGTCGGGCCGTCTGCCATTTTGCAGACAGCCCTTGCCGCCTGGTGGCACCCCTGCCGCCCGCCTGCAAAATGGCCAACCCACGGGGCTGTCGCTTTTTCGGGTGGCCCACTTTCCGCCCTCCTAGAAGGCCATTTTTTCTCAGCTAGGGAGCCACCTGCAAAATGGCCGGCTCCACGGTCAGTCATTTTGTCGGCAACCCCCTTGCCGCCCTCTGGGAGGGCTATTTTTGCCCGGCCAAGGGGCCGCCTGCATAAATGGCGGCTGCCTATCTGGTGAGGCAGGGTGCCGCCTGCAAAAGTGTTAAAAATCGCTCTGTGGGAGGGTGATTTTTTGATGGCTCAGTATAAAACCTCCTCTCAGCCTCCGAAAAGTTCATAAAATTTTGAAAAGTAACAGAATAAAAGAAGAGAGAGCTGAGAGGGAAGGCGAACGAAAGCAGCAAAGCCCTGCCGGTTTGCGGATTCGTTAACAGGTAAAATCTTTTGTCCCTTTGTAATTTCTATTTGTATTTATGAATTGATATAGTATTGTACTAGTTACGTGTATCGTACTATATGAAAATAAGTTGTTACACGTAGATCTGTAGTTTTTTAGTCAACCTATTAGGCGACATAATTTTTGTAGAGATGGTAGTTATAAAATATCGATTACACGGTATTAGATGTGATGAGAATGTTGGTACTTAGTTTAACTTTATTTTTTTTATCAACAGAGATGTCAAATAAGGTAGTATTTCAGTTATTTCATGGGCAAGGGAATATTAGGTATGGTCCACAAGGCGTAGATCTATCGGAATTCAGTTCAACGGCTAAGGGTATTGATAGGCCAGCTGAGAGAAGTTTCGGATCAGTGTACAACTAGTTAATGCGAGGCTTCCAAGTCGACCCCCAGATCAACGCAATAACCGTGTATGTTACAGTCAGTCGTGCAGTCAAAGTTTTTTTTGGGAACTGATGCCGATGGATTGTAGTGCCACTTGGAGATGGTACGTGAAGAATGCATTCCAATATGGTTGGCCACTTGGCATACTTGTGTTGGTGTATGAGAAGAATAACACCGTTGCAATAGCCATGAAAGATGATGAGGGTCCAAGTGCGACGGGAGATGATGCCAAAACAATGGAGGAAAATGAAGGAGAGAATGAAGAAGATAGATAGCCAACAGGTGCGGCATACGAGGGAAAACTAATCGCACCATCGTTGAGGAAATTAATAGGGAAGATGCTGATAACGAACATGCAGAGGATGATAAATCGTCCGATGAGGACAATGTAATGCCTGTAGAATGGACCAACGAGGATTTCTCCGGGCTTGTTATCTCCGAGCGACATCTTATGCCATGGGAGTACAAGGAGAACAAGGTTATCCAGGGGACAGTGAAACAATGGGCGGTGTCACTTTAGAGGGAGTTTTGGGTCGTGAAGTCAAGCAAGTTGGTGCATGAAGTGAAGTGTGCGAAGGATGGGTGTCCATAGCGGATGCACGCGTTTAAGGCTAAATGGAAGGATTATTGGCAAGTGTCAATCGTGACCGAACATTCATTGCACTTACAAGGGGTCGAGAAATACCATAGAAACATGACATCTGCATTTGTTGCAATAGAGATGTACTCCCTCGTTATGAACAATCTAGGGTATGAACCAAGGTCAATTGTTAGACATATTGAGCAGAAATTCAAGTACACAATTAGCTATGCGAAGGTATGGAGGGCGAAACAGAAGGTTGTAGAGATGAGGTTTGTCATATTTAAAGCATCGTATGATAATTTGCCTTGTCTTTTAACCTGCATTCTTCAGAGGAATTCAAAGACCTACTATGACCTAAAAGCTTTCCTATCAATTGACCATCGTAACTAAAGTGTGTTGCAACAGGTATTCTTTACATTATGTGTTTGCATTCAGGCATTTATGCATTATCGTCCCATCCTCTTCATTGATGGAACATTCTTGATTGGAAAGTACAGAGAGCAGATATTGACAGCAATTGGAGTTGACGGGAACAACCAAGTTCTACCCATGGCTTTTGTTTTTGTTGAGAGCGAGAACATTGATAGCTGGTACTGGTTCCTAGAACGGGTTAAGTCTGCAGTTGTACGGATGAGGCCAGACGTATGCCTAATACATGACCGTCACGCCGGCTTGCTGCGGGCAATTGAGAAATTGAGGGATGGCTACGTAGATAAGGGGTACCCACCAAGGTGATCCAATGTTCGAAGTAGATAGTGCATGCGTCATATGGGTGCTAATTTCTACAGGCAGTTTAAGAACAAGCACCTTATGGATCTTTTCAAGAGGCTGTGCGCTTAGAATCAAGAGAAGAAATTCAATGAGCTTTGGAGCAGGTTAGATGAGCTAACGTCTAAACAAACAGAGGAGCAGTCCAGGAGGGCTACCCTTGTAGGGGATGAGGCTGCACAAGCTCTTAGACCTCTACCAAGTGATGGACTTCGTATGAGAAGAATGTCGGAATCGTCGATTAGGAAATTTTCGGAGTGGATTTAGAATGAGCCATAGGAGAAATGGACCTTGTTGTTTGACAAAGATGGTTCTCTATTCAGCATAATGACCACAAATTTGGCAGAGATTTACAACTGGGTCATGCGTGGTGTTCGAGGGCTCCCACTTGTTGGCATTGTTGAATTTATCTTGCATGGCATATGCACGTACTTCAGAGATTGGTTCAAAGCTGCTGGCCCCTATATGACAGACAATAATCTTTTCTTTGGCACACTACTGACTAAGTAAATACTAGATAAAAGTAATAAGGCCCGAAGATATCGAGCTATACCTCAAGGTACACAAGAGCACAGGCTCGAAATATTGTGTGTCGACAAGGGCATGCATGGAGTCTACCGTAAAAGAGTTGTACAGGAGTACATGCTGAAGGAAGACAGGACCTACAAGTGCTCGTGCTGAAAGGCTACTCTGCTCCATAAGCCATGTTCTCACGTTATTGCCACGAGCGCTGAGTACGGGATAGAAGTATCATTTTGTCTCACCTTATTTTAGGAAAGAAGCAATCTTCACTACCTAGAGTGACGAGATATACGGCTTCGGTATTGCGGGGACATTTACTACCGAGCATCCCCAAGTTATCTACATTCCTGACCCAACAAAATTGAGGGACAAAACAGGTTGCTGCAAGACAAGACGCATTCGTAATGACATGGATGAGTCAGAAGCGGGCGGAAGGTGTAAACGTTGTTCAAAGTGCGACCAGAAAGGCTATACTAACAAGAAATGTCCGAAAAATGCAACGGGCCCGAGTGCGGCGGAAGCTCGACCATCGGGTTCAGGCACTGATGGTAGTTGTCCCCTGGGTGAAGGCACTACTTCAAGGGGACCCCGTCCTAGACGTTCTCGCATTTGGTGGTGCTGCGGTGTAGTGTTAGTCCATGTATCAATATAATAGAGATTCTATAACTTATGTTCTCCTGATATATTGCGTGGTTGATCTTTGTTATATAATGATATGTATCCATGGTTCTAACACATATTTATGTTACATTTGAAAAAGGTCAATGCTGCGCGCTAGGTTCAGGCTGATGTGGACGCGGTGTTCGGACGGTTGGACGTTGGGATCGTGCTGAGTGCGGAGGAGCGGAGGAGCAGAGGATGACTTTCGGGAGGATCCGTAAGTCGATGCACACAGTGATTCGTGCGCTCACTTGTCGTGTGGTCGACGCGGTACCTCCCGTAGCCGTACCTCAGCACCCTCCACAGCCCGCTGGAGCAGAAGTTTGCCTGCCTGTAGCAGGAGTGCACCAGCATGGTTCCAGTCAGCCAGCTGGCGCCTCTAGAGGTAAATTCTGCTATCCATCGGTTCATACGATGTTTCCTTCTACCGACATGCACCATTTTACATCAGTATGCTTCCGTGTAGCTTTCGCTACACCGTACCTTGATCCCTTGGGAGCTGGCACGTCCATGCAGAGAGCGCACTACACACGTTCGCACAAGCAGCAATGCATGAGCACTGCCCCGGGGGCCACTACAGGAGGTCCTTCAAGTTAGATGCACGGTGCGAAGTTTCCTTTTGCCTTGCAAAATTCGAGTTTGCAATTATCAACAATTTTTTCCACAGGGTTCCACTCTACACCGCCAAGGATATTTGCTGGTGCTAGCTCCTCCGCGCAGGGCGCACACGGCAGCGGTTGGGCACGAGATCCTTTCGAGGGTGACGACTTGGAGGACATGGAGATCTCGGAGGTACTAGGTTCCTCACGGCTCAGAGGAGCTCCGCCACTGCAGACACATGAGCCGCTAGCTGTCACACCCGAGCATGCGAGCTGCGCTGGTTGTGCCATACCACCAGACCGGTTGACCTACTCCCAGAGCCACGTGCGAGGGCAGGGTAGAAAGACGAAGAGGGCTAGAGGTCATGGCCAGGGCCCGTAGTACGTTGTACCAATAGTAGTTAGTCTGTTGTACATATGTTATATCTTTTGTACGTCATGTTTTATTCATCCTACGCTTACAGCAGAAATTTCTTTCCTTCGTTTACGCTCGTTGGTGCAATGATGTACTCCTCAAGGTCTACGTTTTCGACGAAATTAATCAAAAACCGTGAATTTTTGAGTTCCAACTTCATGACGAAAGTAGATTCTGAGTGATGAAAACCAATCAGTGCATTCGTAATGCAATGATAAATAAATAGATTTCAAAAGAACACACAGGACGAACTCCAACATCGCACGTTACTTGCTTACGAACGTAATAAAATTATCCATCCAACGAGTACAAATGACACATGAAACATTTCTATTTCTTGTTATTACATGCCTTAGGGTATTTCAAACGAATATCCGACTAGATATGCAACTACTGTGTGCAGCGTGGGTACTTTCCCTTCCTCGCCGCCTCCGGCCTAGCTTCCTTCGCATGTAGTGTCCTCTGCCGCTTCCTTTCCCTGTCTGCCTCACGGGTTTCCTTCTCCTACCGCTCCTTCTCCTCCTTCCTCTTCTGCTCAGCCTCCCACTCTGCTTTCGCCACCCAAAGACGTTTGAGGCGCTCCCTGTGCCATTTCTGTGACTTGCTCAGAAACACTACGCCCTCTGGATGGATCTCCGTATCTATCCACTGCACAAAGTCGCACAGAGGCGGAGGAGGCTTCGGTGTTTTAACATATGCAAATTTATTAGCACAAAGGTTAAAATATTTCGTACTATAAGAGAATTCGTATTACCTCCATCGGCTTCTTCGACTTCCCTTTCTTCCCTTACGGCTTGGGCTTCTCTGGGGAGTACGCGTAATTAGCACACATCCAATACCTTTGCCGGTATGTGTGATTCTTCTCACTTATTGCAAATTTGCAATCATCTCCGCACCAACACATCGACAGAGGCATGCCAATCAGAGGTCGTTGACGAGTGAACATACCGAACGCATCCATAGCAATCTACATTATAACCAAATAAACACAAGTTATACTTCTCTTGGCCAACCACACGGACTCGTAAAAAATCAAAACGGAATTATATTTCAAAAATTTACCATTGAATAAGGGGTGCATACTCCGATAATTACCATAATCACACATTACAAATATACTTATACAACTACATACCTAGGGTATACTACACATGACTATAAAAAATAAAATGTCATCGTCCACATTTTCATCTCCCTAGCATTTCTCGAACTAGGGTTACTCATCTAACAAAAATAAACCTAACTTGTCTCACCCGGCCTATCAATGCCCTTAGCCATTAAGCTAAACTACGATATATCTACACCCTGTGGACTATACCTAATATTTCCTTGCCCGTGAAATAACTAGTGCAATACTACACATACTACATCACTTCATAAATACAAATGGAAATTGCAAAGGGACATAAGATTTTACCTACACACAAATCCGCAAACTAGCAGGGCTTCGCAGCTTTCCTTTGCCTCCCCTCTCAGCTCTCTCTTCTTTTTTCTGGTATTTTTGAGAATTTTATGAATTTTTTAGAGGCTGGGAGGGGGTTTTATAACAAGCCACCAAAAAATTGCCCTGGCGAGGGGCGTTTTTTCATTTTGCAGGTGGCACCCTGCCTCAGCGGCTAGGCAGCCATCATTTATGCAGGCGGCCCCATGGCCAGGAAAACATCGCCCTCCCAGAGGGCGGCAAGGGGGCTGCCTGCAAAATGGCCACCACTTTTGTAGGCGGTCCCCTGGCTAGGCAAAAACCGCCCTCTCAGAGGGTGGCAAGGGGGTGTAACGCCCAGAAATTCACCACCAAAATTCTGAATGTTTCTGTGTATTAAATCCCTATCCAAAAAAAGCCAGGGTACACAATACCAAGTTGTCATACATAGTGCGTCTTACAAATAGAATAAAAATTGTCTTATATAAATGCAGCGGTAAAAGATAGAGAAAGCCTATAAATAACTAGCCATGCGGAGGATTCCATTTCACAGGCAGCTTGACGGCGGATCCAGCCTAGTTCACCTGATGATCCTCGTCGGACAGGTACTCCACCACTGAGAGGAGCAAAGGGAGCAAGCTTGAGTACCACCCACAATACTCAACAAGTCACACCCGCAATTATGCACAATGCATGGGAGACAAAGATAGGCATAGTGTTCATTTGCGTAAAAACTGTTGCAAACAATTGTAGTTTGCAAATAGTAAAAATGTTGATTAATTAAACAATATTAATCCTCCACTGATCAATGCTACACCACGTTGACCAGACACAACCATCCCCCCTGTCCCTACAACAAATTTTAGGTCAATTTATTTAGGTGAGACTAATCACAATGAGTCTTCACCAAATACCCATAATCGTGGGTTCGGCTATTCGAATAGATTTTAACTCTGGCCAGAGGTGTACAACTGTACCCACAATACACAGTCCCACACACGTTCCCGTGTGCCGGTGTGTCACCACGACACCCTGCGAGAGGCTGTGACAGGACTGTTCAGGCAACCTCTCCCTAACCATCCACACCACGCTGAGGTTGCACCTGTCGATAGGGCACATCATGTCGGCCAGGCTACCCTCCTTGCGCCACATGCATTTGGAAGCTGATCAACCCGACCCCAAGCTGACCCAACTCCATCACGCTCATTCTCACCAACAATGCCTAGGAGAAGGAGAAGATACACTACAAGCCCAGTTGTTGCCCACGCTGGCTTATGGTATGTATGAATAATTGCCCAAGGGGTTCCCGTGAACCGGTCCTTAATTGCCATGGATACGACCAGCAAAACCATGCACCCACCTCCCACCGTTAAGGTCACATTATTGTTGTTTAGATTACTGTTGACGCCGAAAACCGCCGGGGGCCCGTCCGGCGTCTTGGTGACACGTGAAGGCCTGGGAGATTTGCTTTACTCCAGTGCAGGTCCTAAAGTCTTGAGGTTCGTAGGCGTGCCAGTCAATTTGACCCTGTAATTGACAAGGAGAAATGAATGTTAAATTCGTGAGCCAATCGGCTGGAAGCCGGCTTGGACTCATCTCATCGGCCGATGGCCGATACGCACTGTAGCACTTATACATCGGCTTAAAGCCGATGACGGCAGGAGCAATAGCATAATAATAAACAAATATCGCGCTAGCCGATCATCGAAGGGATATTCAAAAACCGGCTATAAACTTGGTAAAAGAAACAGGCAGAATGCATAAGTAAATAAATCAAATAAACTCTAGCCGATCATAGTTTAGTGTTACTGGTATTGCCGTGAAAATGTGCCCGTGCCCGGGCCCTTGCTTATATCGGCTCCCGGGGTCTTCATCCGCTGTCCGGGCTCGTATCCGGGTCCTTACCTAAGCTCGTGCCCGGGACCTCGCCTGGGGTCGTGCCCGGGAACCTGCTTGTACTTGCACTTGGATCGGCAGAATAAACCAATCGGCTAGCCCTTAGCCGATCGTAACAATAATGCAGGCAAGAATATGTAATAAGGCATGCAATGACATAAATGATAGACAATTGATGAGCCAGCCGACTATCGAACAGAGCATATGAATAAAAGGGCTAGAAGCCGATTATAAAATAAGACAATGAATAAATGTAGTCGGCTTCAACAGATAACTTATCGGCTAAGCACTCCGATAACAACATCGCATAACACCCATCGGTTCATCAAGAGTAAAGCTATTATCGTCAGTCTAGTAGATCGGACCCAACCGTTGCAGCACAGACCGACGATGATAACGATACCTCAATGGGCCGATAGATATAATGCGATCGTGATGAAGATAACTTACCAGCTATACACCCCGATAAGACGCCTGCGCATAAAGCATCGACTTAGCAGGATCGGTTTATCGCTAACAGTTTAGTAGGTCGGACTTAACCGATGCAGCACAAACTGATGATAAACCGCTCCCATTAAGCCGATACGATCTACGCACGCGTGATGTGATATACCTAATCAATCTATGAGATCAAACTGAACTGATGCAGCCATAGATAAAATAAATATATCATGGTAAGCCGACTACCATAAACCGACTAGAATATCGGACCTAACCGAGGAAGCCCTAGCCGATAGGTAGCCGGGGTGACGAGACTTACCCTCTCGCAGGTGTTCGGACCTAACCGATGCAGCCCGGCTCGAGAAGCAGGATCCCGTCGAAGGGGTGGCGATGCGCCGAAGTTTGTATTGATCGTTGTGATAGTTTACAAGGCACCCGAGCATACGTATATATACCCCGAGTTGACACAGTTCTGATAGGACACGATACGAGACTTCCTAATTACAAAAGGAAACACTAACAGGACCTGATCGGACACAAGATCAAGTCTGCTAAAGATAAAAACCAATATTGCCTAAATAGTAGACATGGTAAATAACTGCCATATTGCGGTCTTCACGGCTCCTCCCTGGATCCGGTCCCTTCTGGATCAATCTCCGTTAGTTGACTGTGACGCTCTCCTTTGACCGAATATGACATAGGGCCTTACCAAATTTTGGCGTTAACACATGCCCCCCAATTTCGGAGTTCTCCTAGAGGACTTCGAAATTCTTTCATTTTGGGCCTTCAGATCTCTTCCAAACCGAGGCGGCCCAAGGTAGCCCACTTGCCATAATTGTTTGAAACAGTGCCAACAGCCTCGATTCTCGCCCGGTCATCATATCTCTATAAAACGCTTCGTCTTCCTAGCCCTTTTTTACGCTTTCACATCACCAGAGCACCACCGCTTCATCTTCCAAGCCTTCAACAAGCTCTAGCAAATCCAGACGAACCGTCGCAGCCCTCTTCTTCAGCTGTTGATTTCTGCATCTTCCTCCTTTCTTGCGATGGCATCGGCATCTGCAGTCCCTGAGGTAATCTTCCTAACTGATTATTTCTCCGATTTTGTGGCCCAGATGCGTCCGATCCACCATGTTCTTCATCTGTTCTTCGTCGTGTTCTTGTTTACTGTAGCATCTTAGAGGTCAGATCTTGATCCCAGCCGCCGATTACCCAAACTTTTTCTACCATGGCCCCATGGGTAGCGAAGATCCCACCGATTTCATATGTGCCGAGACCCAGCGTATCCCTTTCAAGAACTCGGCCATGCGAGTCGGCGATTGGACCAACAGCTTCAGGTCGTGGCCAAGCAAACTGCCTGGGTGGAGAGATTGGTACATTAGGGTGTCTGCTGCGAAGAGAACCTACTAGGAAGAATCTCATATCGGCCATTGCATCAATCTCTCCCTGGCCGATATGGAAAGAAATGAACCTCTACTCGCATCGGCCTCATATTTCTGGTCCGATGCCCTTAATGCCTTCCTGTTCGGGCATGGGCCGATGACCCCCACTTTGCTGGATGTGACCATGCTCACCTGTCTGGACACGACAAGCTACATCGACCCCTTTAAGCTCCGGTTCAAACCCACTCATCGGCTTCAAGCAAAGAACATCGGTGGCTGGTCCAGGTACATATCTCTTCACAATAAGGGAACTGGATCGGTTGATGATCGGGAACACGTTGCTTTTCTGAACCTCTGGCTGGAGCGTTTTGTTTTTGGTGGCGCTACCCTTGGTCCGACAATCAACATGCAATGTTTGGCAGAATGCCTGGTTGATCGGAAACAGATCCCCTTGGGGCAATCCCTCCTTGGTGCCACTTATCAGTTGCTTCACCAAGTAGCAACTAAGTTATCGGCCGGCCAGCCCGTCGGCCACATCGGGGGCCCTTGGTGGTTCGTACAGCTCTGGCTTAATATCTACACCTCCAAGGCCGTTCCTGAAACTTCTCTTCTCAAGCAATCCTTCCCAGCCGATTACACAGAAGACCAAAATCCTGTTTACCGCCGATGCGTTTCCATGGGCGAAGCTGCATCGGCTCTCTCTGGCGGCAAAATAACTCCTACTGAACTTAGTCAATGGTTCAAAGGGTTTTACTATGGTTTCACCAGGGAGGCCACTCTCTGGTTTGCATATAATGACGCATCATCATTTGAGATGCCTTCTAACTTTGACCCACTCAAAGCTCTGGATGATGATGAGTCCAAGGCCATATTCCTATCGGCTATCTCCCCTCGTCTGCTACCAACTGGCTTCTCCCTGGGCCGATCACAGCCTTCTTACGAGTTTTACCACCCATCGGTCGGCTCCTGCCAGTTTGGCCTAGGTCAGCTTCCGATCGGCCTTTTCTTCATCGACAAACTTCAAGCCCGAGGCACGGTCAGCAGCGCCCTGGAATATGATCGGCTGCGGACTTTGACAGACCCCCTCCTCCTAGGCGCTGCCACCGAGGTGTGTATCTGCACTGCCAACACTAAGCTTTTTGTCCGATGGTGGTCAGAATGGAAAAAACATCTATTCAGCTTAGCGGCCACCTTCTACTGCTCTCGTCTTGACACTGAGTACGTCGAATCCGATGAAGAGGTAACACCCGCAAGCTTTAACCATCATCTCCAATCATCTCTAACTCTTATTTTGCAGGCTGCCAGCGTCGAGCCCTCATCAACAAGCAACAGCGGTCGGCCAATTCTGTACCAACCTCCATCGGCCACTCCAAACTTAGGGCGCGACGCTCCATCTCCATCGGCTCTTCTCAAGGCGCCTCGGCCGATGGGAAAAAAACGTAAGAAGTTAGCGCATCGCCCCTCCTCAAAGAAGCAGAAAACTGATGCTGATGTCGTTATCCCGACGCCATCTTCTCCTCAAACAACATCGGCTCCCTCATCTCCTCAGGTACGTGTCAAGTCTCAATATTATTACCCGTTTTCCTCTTATCTTACCAGCTTTATTCCCAGCTCGAGTCATCGGCTCCAGAACCTCAACACTCCTCCGATACCCCTCCAAGCACTGAGCCGATGGCTTCTCCGGCCGCTCCACTCTCGGTACCAAGTCCAACCGTCATCGAGACTGCTGCTATTCCATCGGCTGACATCGGCCCCTCCGAAGAACACCCTATTCATCTCACTGAAACCGATGCCACCCGAGCTGCTGACGTCCTTCCTCAGGTAACTTCTTTATGCCCATACTTTGCTTTTAACTTTTTACTGATCCCCTTACCGATGTCAATTTTGCAGTCCTTAGCCGATTTATTCCCCTTTGACATCGGCAAGTACTTGGAGGCAGAAGACGAACCAACCGCCAGCACAGCGACCAAACCGTCGTTCCCAGCCGACGTGCGCGATTATTTAACAAGCATCAACAATCGGCTGGAAAACCCAATTGACGCGCTAGTTGAAGACTGTGGGCCGATTCGGGCAAGGCTTGCAGAAATCGAACACTATCTGCCCGAAGAACTCGTCGATGCATTAACCCCTGCAGCATACCTGGAGTCCCATAGGTTCAAACTCATCAAGCTTAGACAGCGCATAGCCGATCGTGCTGACCAACAGAAGATCACCGAAGACATCCAAGCCGATCGGCTGCTAGCCCAAGCAGAGAAGAAAAAACTTGATGACATAGCCGCTGCCCCCCAAGAGCTCCAACCCAAGCTAAATCAACTGAAGAAGAGGGAGGCCGATTTGCTGGTAGAACTTGAAAAAGTTCGCAAGGATCTTGCAGCCACATAGTTCCAGCTTATCGGCCTACCGCAAGCCATCCAAGACCAAGAAGCTAAGGTTGCAGCGACGGTGCGTCAAGTCATCCATCGGCGCAAGAACTTGAAGACCATCCCAGGCTCCGATGATGATGACATCCGTGCCATTAATGAAATTGATCAAATCCGTCTGCGCGCAATCGAAACTATTCAAAAATTCCTGTAACTTAACAATTGATGACTTCCTGAAATACGCTGGCTGTACTGTAACATAACTTGATCGGCTCTGCTGCCTGTCTCCTTCAATTGCCCCTTAGTGTTATTTTTGTTTATTTGATCTAAAGGCGATACCAATTGATATCGGCTGTCTTTAGGCGATGCAAAACATCGGCTTTCCAGACTATTTTAGAAATCGGCTATACTCAACCGATTCAAGAATCGATCCACACGCTAGGGTAGTATTTCTTGAGATATTTTCCGTTAAGCGCTTTAGCAAACTCTGTCCCATCAAGATCTTCTAACACATAGACATTACCAGGCACACAGCGATTAATCCGATAGGGCCCTTCCCAATTAGGCGACCATTTTCCAAACTTATTATCTCTGGACCCGATCGGCAAAATCAACTTCCACACAAGATCTCCCTCGGCAAACGACTTATTCACCACCTTTTTGTTGTAATGCCGAGCTGCCTTAGCCTTATTTTCCTTGATTCTTTCCAACGCCCTCAACCGATTCTGAGCTAAATCTTCAAGTTCATCTGTCATTAAGTTATAATAATCATCGGCCGTCAACTGATTCTGCAAAGAAATTCTCCTAGAGCCGATGTTAGTCTCCCATGGTAAAACTGCCTCATGGCCATATACTAACTGATACGGCGGCACCCGAGTAGATCCATGACATGCCATCCGATAGGCCCATAGTGAATCGGCTAATGTAGTATGCCATCGCCGTGGCTGCTCATCAATTTTTCGCTTAATCAACTTGATCAAACTCTTGTTAGAAGCTTCTGCCTGCCCATTGGCCTGAGCATAATAAGGCGATGAATTTAATAGCTTGATTCCCATACTGGCAGCAAACTGTTGAAACTCATCAGACACAAAGATAGACCCCTGATCAGTAGTTATCGTCTGAGGAATCCCAAACCGATAAATAATATGCTCCTTTACAAACTCGATCGCTTCCTTGGACGTAACTTTCTTCAAAGGAACCGCCTCTACCCACTTGGTAAAATAATCTGTTGCCGCCAATATGAACTTATGCCCTTTACTTGATGGAGGAAAAACCTGGCCGATCATATCAATTCCCCAACCTCTGAACGGCCACGGTTTGATGATAGGATTCATAGCCGATGCTGGTGCTCGTTGTATATTTCCAAATTTCTGACAATCTTGACACCCTTTATAATACCTAAATCAATCCTCCAGCATTGTCGGCCAAAAATACCCTATTCTTCTCAGCAACCACTTCATCTTATGCGCCGATTGATGAGTCCCACAGACGCCTTCATGCACCTCGCACATAACCACTTTGGCTTCTTCCAAATTCAGGCACCTAAGCAGAACCCCCTCAAAAGTCCGATAATACAACTCCCCATCAAGCAGCACATATTTAGTAGCTTTATACCGAATCTTCCTAGAAACTGATTGCGACGGATTTTGCAAGTAATCAACTAACTCCTGTCTCCAGTCATCGGCCTTGTTCTGGATATCAATATCGGCTATCTCAACCTCAACCTGCCTATTCAGCTGATACCCTGAAGCAATCTGTGCAAGATCATTGGCTTCTAAATTCTGCTCCCTGGGAATATGATCTATTGATACTATCTTGAAATCTCTTAACAAATCTGTACACTCCTCATAATATGACCTCAAAACATCATCCCTACACTCATATTCTTGTTAACGCCAAAATTTGGTACGGGTCATTACCATGTTCGGTTAAGGAAAGAAGCGATATCAGCCATTGGAAACTAATCCAGAAGAGTCCGAGCTTGGGAAGGAGTCGTGAAGGCCACGTTATGGCAGTTATTTATCTTATCTATTAGATAGTTTTATCTTTTAGGAAACCTGATCTCTTGTCCGATCAGGTCTGTTAGTTTTCCTTTTCTAGTTAGGAAAGTCATGTACCGTGTCCTATAAGGACTCTTGTAACTTGGGGTATATATACGTATGCCCGGGGACCTTGTAATCTATCTCTCGATCAATTAAACTTCGGCGCATCGCCACCCTTTCGACGGGTTCTTGCTTCTCGAGCGGGGCTGCATCGGTTAGGTTCGAACTCCTGCGAGAGGGTAAGACTCGTCACCCCTTACCCAGGTGTATCTGCCCTGTCTACGGCTGCATCGGTTCGGTCCGACCTCTTAGGCCGATCAGGTATACCACATCACGCGTGCGTAGACCTTATCAGTTTACTAGGGGCGATTTATCATCAGTTCGTGCTGCATCGGTTGGGTCCGACCTACTGAACTGCCAGCGATAAATCGTTCCAGATAGGTTGATGGTTTTTGCGCAAGCGTCTTATCAGAATGTATAGCCGGTAAGTTATCTTATTACATCACAGTTGCATTAGGTCTATCGGCTTGTTGAGGTTCCTTTACTATTATCGATCTGTGCTGCATCAGTTAGGTCTGAACTACTAGATCGATAATAATAGATTTATCCTTGTCGAGCCGATCGGTGTATATGCGACGTTCTATCGGAGTGCTTAGCCGATAGGTTATCTTTCTATAAAGCCGACTGTATTATCTTTACTATTTTGGTCATCTATATTATCATCGGTTTTCTAGCCGATGCACATGTGTTTCTTTGGCAGTCGACTAGCTTACTATTCTGTCTATCTATTTTATCATCGGCTTCTAGCCGATGCACGTGTTATGCTGACAGCTTATCTATTTGCTTATAGCGTTATCGGTTTCCTAGCCGATACACAGGTACCATCGGCCATCGGCTACAAGGAGCCTACATCAGTCCGTATCGGCCGATAGCCGATGTGCAGTTGCTGCTGACCCGAGCACGAGCACAAGCGAGGACCCGGGAGCGAGAACCCGAGCACGAGACCCGGGCGCGAGTGCAGGCGAGGGCCCGGGCACGAGCATAGCGGCGATCGGCTGGAAGGAATCCATATCGGCTTACTGGCCGATTGGATCAGTAATCAAATTTCTTCATCTCCTTGTCAATTGCGGGGTCAAATTGACTGGCACGCCTACGAACCTCAAATATTTTAGGACCTGCACTGGAGCTAAGCAGATCTCCCAGGCCTTCGCGTGTCACCAGACGTCGAACCAGATCGTCAGCAAGCTTCTTGGCACACCCGGCGGTTTTCGGCGTCAACACGTTTTTGGCACGCCTGGTGGGACACGATCTTCAGATCATCACAGTATATCCTGTCGGCTGAATCAACACGTTTTTCGCCCGGTGGGACAGAACTTCAACATGGCTGGAAAGGAGGTCAGTACAGATAATATGATTCCAGTCACAATGGAAGACTTGACCGAAGAACAGAGACAACAAGTGGAGCAGAACATCGTGGAGTTTCAGAAGCTTTGTCTACAATCCTTCGGCATGACAGATCAAGGGCCGATTCAAAAATTACAGTTTCCAAAACCTGTTCTCATTGACGAATCGAGCCATATATCGCCTACAAGTTCACAAAAGCCGATCCAAGACATGTTTAATAAAGCAGTTCATCATGCGTTGACCGATCAATCTGGGATATTGGTGAACACATTACAGAGCTTGATCAAGAAGGCAGTGGAGCCGATTCAAATACCCAGGGGGCAACAAGATGGGATTCCTCAAGGATATCAAACTGCGTACTATGGGGGGCATCAACAGAGTTATCCGGAAGCTGTTCCTGAGTACAACTATCCGAAGGAATATCAGAATCAGAATCGGCTATCAACTCCACCTCTGCGTTATTACGGTGAAAATCCAAGAGAAGAAGATTTGACAGCAAGAATCACAGAGGTGATGAGAGAACAATTCGGTTTAAGACCGAAGGAGGAAACATTTATGTATCGGCATCCATATCCAGATTGGTTTGATAGAATTCCGTTGCCACGCCGATACAGAGTACCAGACTTCTCCAAATTCTCAGGGCAAGATGATGTATCTACAGTGGAACATGTCAGCCGATTCTTGGCTCAATGTGGAGACGCATCGGCTGTAGAAGCTTTGAGAGTTAGGCTCTTCCCGTTATCATTATCCGGATCGGCCTTTACATGGTTTTCTTCATTGCCACCTAACTCAGTTCGAGGTTGGGCCGATCTAGAAAAGCAATTCCACAAGTATTTCTTTATGGGTAGTCAGGAGATGAGTTTGATAGACTTAACATCGGTAATACAGAAGCCGGAGGAATCAGTCGCAGAATATATCCAGCGGTTTCGTGATTTTAGAAGCCGATGTTATAGTTTAAGTCTGGATGATGCACAGCTGGCCGAGTTAGCATTCCAAGGGTTGGTGGCTCCGATCAAGGAAAGATTTTCATCAGAAGATTTCAAGAGCCTAGCACACCTAGTACAGAAGGTATCGGTTCATGAAAGCTGATTTTAAGAGGCCAGGAAGGAATGATGAGGCCCGAACAGAAGAATTTCGAAGTTTGATAACAAACTCCGAAATTGGGGGGCATGTGTTAACGCCAAAATTTGGTACGGGTCGTTACCATGTTCGGTTAAGGAAAGAAGCGATATCAGCCATTGGAAACTAATCCAGAAGAGTCCGAGCTTGGGAAAGAGTCGTGAAGGCCACGTTATGGCAGTTATTTATCTTATCTATTAGATAGTTTTATCTTTTAGAAAACCTGATCTCTTGTCCGATCAGGTCTGTTAGTTTTCCTTTTTCTAGTTAGGAAAGTCATGTACCGTGTCCTATAAGGACTCTTGTAACTCGGGGTATATATACGTATGCCCGGGGACCTTGTAATCTATCTCTCGATCAATTAAACTTCGGCGCATCGCCACCCTTTTGACGGGTTCTTGCTTCTCGAGCGGGGCTGCATCGGTTAGGTCCGAACTCCTGCGAGAGGGTAAGACTCGTCACCCCTTACCCAGGTGTATCTGCCCTATCTACGGCTGCATCGGTTCGGTCCGACCTCTTAGGCCGATCAGGTATACCACATCACGCGTGCGTAGACCTTATTAGTTTACTGGGGGCGATTTATCATCAGTTCGTGCTGCATCGGTTGGGTCCGACCTACTGAACTGCCAGCGATAAATCGTTCCTGCTAGGTTGATGGTTTTTGCGCAAGCGTCTTATCGGAATGTATAGCCGGTAAGTTATCTTATTACATCACAGTTGCATTAGGTCTATCGGCTTGTTGAGGTTCCTTTACTATTATCGATCTGTGCTGCATCAGTTAGGTCTGAACTACTAGATCGATAATAATAGATTTATCCTTGTCGAGCCGATCGGTGTATATGCGACGTTCTATCGGAGTGCTTAGCCGATAGGTTATCTTTCTATAAAGCTGACTGTATTATCTTTACTATTTTGGTCATCTATATTATCATCGGTTTTCTAGCCGATGCACATGTGTTTCTTTGGCAGTCGGCTAGCTTACTATTCTGTCTATCTATTTTATCATCGGCTTCTAGCCGATGCACGTGTTATGCTGACAGCTTATCTATTTGCTTATAGCGTTATCGGTTTTCTAGCCGATACACAGGTGCCATCGGCCATCGGCTACAAGGAACCTACATCAGTCCGTATCGGCCGATAGCCGATGTGCAGTTGCTGCTGACCCGAGCACGAGCACAAGCGAGGACCCGGGAGCGAGAACCCGAGCACGAGACCCGGGCGCGAGTGCAGGCGAGGGCCCGGGCACGAGCATAGCGGCGATCGGCTGGAAGGAATCCATATCGGCTTACTGGCCGATTGGATCAGTAATCAAATTTCTTCATCTCCTTGTCAATTGCGGGGTCAAATTGACTGGCACGCCTACGAACCTCAAATATTTTAGGACCTGCACTGGAGCTAAGCAGATCTCCCAGGCCTTCGCGTGTCTCTAGGCGCCGAATCAGATCGTCAGCAAGCTTTTTGGCACACCCGGCGGTTTTCAGCGTCAACAATTCTCCAGACAACTGCTTGATCACCAATAAAGAATCGCCAATTATTTCTACGACATCGGCTCCGATTTCCTTTAAAAGTTGAAGCCCCTTTAATACCGCCTCGTACTCTGCCTGATTGTTAGTCCGATAAGGTTTAATTGTAAAAGCAAACTCAAAACTTGCCCCCCGAGGCGATATAATAACCAAGCCGATACCAAATCCATGCTTGCAAACCGATCCATCAAAAAACAAAGTCCATGGGATCGGCTCCACATAATCCTCATGAGACCCTCTGTGTTGCACAATGAAATCGGCCACTGCTTGTCCCTTAATTGCTTTAGCCGATTCATATCTTAAGTCGAACTCTGTCAAAGCAAAAACCCACTTGCCAACTCGCCCTTTCAAGACTGGAGCCGACAACATATATTTGACCACATCGGCCTGGCAAACTACTGTACACTCAGCCGATAGGATGTAATGCCTTAACTTCGTACACGAGAAATATAAACACAGGCATAATTTCTCCACCGCAGGATATCTCGTTTCAGCATCCAGAAGTCTTCTGCTCAGATAAAACACAACTCGCTCTTTTCCTTCAAACTCTTGTATTAAAACAGATCCGATGGATTTCTCATCGGCTGACAAATACAATTTGAACGACATTATTTTCTGCGGCGGAATTAAAATAGGTGGGGAACTCAGATAATTCTTGATTTCATCAAATGCCTTCTGCTGTGCTGTCCCCCACACAAACTCTTGATCGGCCTTCAACTTCAACAACGGCGTGAAAGACTCAATTCTCCCTGACAAATTTGATATAAACCTTCTCACAAAATTAATCTTGCCGATCAACGATTGCAACTCTGTCTTATTGCTTGGTGGCTCTGTAGTCTTAATGGCTCTGATACTTCGCTGACTAACTTCAATCCCTCGCTCATGAACCATAAAACCCAAAAATTGCCCAGCCGATACACTAAAAGCGCACTTATTGGGATTCATTCTTAGTCCGTATTTCTTGGCTCTCTCCAGCACTTTTTGTAGATCGGCTATATGGCTCTCCTCACTTTTAGACTTGACCACCACATCATCAATATAAATCTCTACCAATAAGCCGATGAGATCATGAAATATATAATTCATCGCTCTTTGATAAGTCGCACCGGCACTTTTCAATCCAAAAGTCATTACTACCCACTCATACAGGCCGATAGCTCCTGGACACCGAAACACAGTCTTATGTATATCTTCTTCAGCCATAAAAATCTGATTGTATCCCGCATTGCCATCCATGAAGCTGATAATCTTGTGGCCTGAGGCTGCATCCACCAATAAATCCGCTATCGGCATTGGGTATTCATCCTTGGGGGTAGCTTTATTCAGATCCCGAAAATCAATACATATCCTCAATTTTCCATTTTTCTTCTCCACCGGGACGATATTAGAAACCCACTCAGCATATCGGCATGGTCTTATAAATTTGGCATCATATAACCTTGTAATCTCCGCCTTGATCGGCTCATATAATTCTGCCTTGAATCTCCTTGGAGCCTGCTTGAATGGCCGATATCCTGATTTAATGGGCAGCCGATGTTCAACAATCGATCGGCTTAATCCTGGCATCTCATGGTACTCCCAGGCGAAACAATCCCGATACTCCTTCAACAGTGCTATCAATTCCTCTCGTAGTTCAGGACTTAATTTTTTGCTTATGTACGTCGGCCTTGGCTTATCTCCTGGTCCTATATCAATCTCTTCCAAATCATCAGCCGACGTAAATCCTTGCCCCAGTTTCCCCTCGAAGTCTTCAATAGAGCCCATCAGAGTAACAATTCAGAGCCGACTTGCTGAATCGGCTGTATCCCCTGGCTAGTGACCTTAAGGTAATCTCCTTCCCATATTTTTTCCGGATAGGCAGTCAACACCGTCGGCTTCCCAGACTGGTAGATCGGTCATGGCAATATTGGTCGACCGATCTGCTAGCACTACCTCGACTTGATCTCCCTGCCATTGTATCAAACATTGATGCATTGTCGAGGGCACACAACAGTTTGCATGAATCCAGTCCCTGCCGAGCAGCAAACTATACGACCCCTTCCCGTCAATGACGAAAAACGTGGTGGGTAATGTCTTATTCCCTACTGTCAACTCCACGTTCAACACACCTTTAGCTTCTGATGAATTCCCACCGAAGTCCTTTAGCACCATATTTGTCTTGATCAGATCTTCGGTAGTTTTCCCCAATTTTCGGAATGTGGCATGAGGCATGAGATTAACTGCTGCTCCCCCATCAACCAGCATCTTTGCCATCGGCTTCCCATTCACATAACCCTTGATGTATAATGGCTTTAGGTGCCGATGCTCTGACTCCTCAGGTTTGTCAAATATAGCCTGATCGGGTTGTAACGTTAGCTGAGCAAAAATCTCCTCATCGCCTTCTTCATCTGATGAAAGTGCTCTATACTCCCGAGGCAAAAAGAACACCATATTTGCTGGGGCCGATTGATCAGGTTCATCATCTTTTTCCTTAACGCGCCAAACCTGTTTAGTTTTCTTGTGACGATGATCGGCCTTTCCCTGATCTTGACTCTATTCTTCCTGTTGCTCTCGGTGTCGTAAACGTTGTGCCCTCCTCTTCTGATTTTTCGTGAATATCCACTAGGGCACCATTGAGGATTCTGGACTTGTTCTTCATGTACTTCCTCTTCATCCTCTCTATCCTCTTCAAGGAACTCTTCATGGATCGGCCCTAATCGGCTATGAACCGATGCTCTTTTCCCAAGCGACCGATCCCGCAAAAACTCCTGCTGGCGATCATGCTGATTCCCTGCACTGCTGCACTCGGGGCAATTTTCAGCTGATGGCAGTCTCATTCCCTGATCCCAGCAGAACCGAAAAAACGGGCAGTCCCAATGCGGATTATATCTTTCTAACTCATCCCTCTGTTCCTCGTATCTTGAATATTTTTCTATCATATCCGATGAAGTGATCCTTGGCTTGTACCTTTGACGTCTTGTTCCATCGGCCTGATCCCTTGATGATGATCCCGCGTATACCATGTTCACGGGAAACGGGTGCCCATCAATCTTCATCGGCTTCTTGTCTTCAAACTTGATTCGTCCTTGCTCGACTACCGATTGAATTTGTTGCCGAAAAGCTTTGCACTTGTTGGTGTGATGCGATATCGCATTGTGCCACTTGCAATATTTCTTCTTCTTTAGTTCTTCGGCTGATGGAATAACGTGATTTGGCGGTAGTTGTATCTGCTTCTCTTGTAACAACAAGTCAAATATTTTATCGGCCTTACTGATATCAAAATCATACCGTTCCTCCTTGCCGATATCCTTGACCCATGGACACGATACCGATTTCTTGTTCCTGGCCCACTCCGCCAATCCAACCTCAGCATCGGATTCCTCATCGTCTGAGTCCGATGAATAAACTTGTACCTGGGCAACTCGTCTTTGAAATTTGTCCTTCTTCGCTTCTTGAAATCGGCTTTCATGAGCCGATACCCTCTACACCAGATGCGCCAGGGACTCGAACTCTTGGGATGAAAATCTCTCTTTGATCGGCGCCAAAAGTCCCTGGAAAGCCAAATCGGCCAGCTACCCATCGCTCAGGTTCAGACTGTAACATCGGTTTTTAACCTCCCGAAATCGCTGGATGTACTCCGGTACTGTTTCATCTGGTCGTTGCCTAACCGACGTCAAATCTGTCAGTCTCATCTCATGGATTCCAGCAAAGAAGTATTTGTGAAACTGTTTTTCTAGATCGGCCCAACCCCGAACTGAATTCGGTGGTAATGAAGAAAACCATGCGAAAGCCGATCCGGATAAGGACAAGGGGAAAAATCTAACTCTCAGGGCCTCTTCAGCCGATGCCTCCCCGCACTGTGCCAGGAATCGGCTAACATGTTCCACTGTAGATGTATCGTCTTGCCCTGAGAATTTAGAAAAATCCGGGACCCTGTATCGGTGTGGTAACGGAACCCTGTCAAACCACTCGGGGTATGGATGCCGATACATAAACGTTTGTTCTCTGGGCTTCATCCCGAACTGTTCCCTCATTATTTCCTCAACTCGTACCGATAAGTCTTCTTCCCTTGGATTCTCCTGTTGATACTGTTGGTACTGTACCAGTGGAGTTGGTTGCCGATTTTGTCTATAATAATCCTTCTGATAACTGCCTGGATCGGCCCCTCCTGCTGGATAATTCTGCTGATATCCTCCATAATAAATAGATCGGTGATATCCAGGAGGAATATCCTGTTGCCCCCCAGCCTGGTTCTGTGCAAACAAGTTTTCTGGTACATCCCTGCTGATGTTGTAAGCAACCTGATTCGGCTCCATCTTTGGTGGGAGGAAAACGGGACCCCTAGTTGGTTCTTGGGCAATCGATCCGTCAACAGTCTTCTTGATGAGGTTATGTAATGTATTTACCAAGATCCCCGACTGATTAATGAGCGCGTGGTGTACAGCCTCATTGACCATCTCCTGCAAAGGTTTAATCGGTGGGCTCTCGGGTTGTGTACGGCTCGATTCTCCAACCAATACTGGCTTCGGAAACTGGGATTTTTGAATCGGTCCTTGCCGTGTCATGCTGAAGGACTCTAAGCATAGCTTTTGAAAGTCTAAGCACAGCTTCTGAAAACCGCCGGGGGCCCGTCCGGCGTCTTGGTGACACGCGAAGGCCTGGGAGATTTGCTTTACTCCAGTGCAGGTCCTAAAGTCTTGAGATTCGTAGGCGTGCCAGTCAATTTGACCCTGTAATTGACAAGGAGAAAGGAATGTTAAATTCGTGAGCCAATCGGCTGGAAGCCGGCTTGGACTCATCTCATCGACCGATGGCCGATACGCACTGTAGCACTTATACATCGGCTTAAAGCCGATGACGGCAAGAGCAATAGCATAATAATAAACAAATATCGCGCTAGCCGATCATCGAAGGGATATTCAAAAACCGGCTATAAACTTGGTAAAATAAACAGGCAGAATGCATAAGTAAATAAATCAAATAAACTCTAGCCGATCATAGTTTAGTGTTACTGGTATTGCCGTGAAAATGTGCCCGTGCCCGGGCCCTTGCTTATATCGGCTCCCGGGGTCTTCATCCGCTGTCCGGGCTCGTACCCGGGTCCTTACCTAAGCTCGTGCCCGGGACCTCACCTGGGGTCGTGCCCGGGAACCTGCTTGTACTTGCACTTGGATCGGCAGAATAAACCAATCGGCTAGCCCTTAGCCGATCGTAACAATAATGCAGGCAAGAATATGTAATAAGGCATGCAATGACATAAATGATAGACAATTGATGAGCCAGCCGACTATCGAACAGAGCATATGAATAAAAGGGCTAGAAGCCGATTATAAAATAAGACAATGAATAAATGTAGTCGGCTTCAACAGATAACTTATCAGCTAAGCACTTCGATAACAACATCGCATAACACCCATCGGTTCATCAAGAGTAAAGCTATTATCGTCAGTCTAGTAGATCGGACCCAACCGTTGCAGCACAGACCGACGATGATAACGATACCTCAATGGGCCGATAGATATAATGCGATCGTGATGAAGATAACTTACCGGCTATACACCCCGATAAGACGCCTGCGCGTAAAACATCGACTTAGCAGGATCGGTTTATCGCTAACAGTTTAGTAGGTCGGACTTAACCGATGCAGCACAAACTGATGATAAACCGCTCCCATTAAGCCGATACGATCTACGCACGCGTGATGTGATATACCTAATCAATCTATGAGATCAAACTGAACTGATGCAGCCATAGATAAAATAAATATATCGTGGTAAGCCGACTACCATAAACCGACTAGAATATCGGACCTAACCGAGGAAGTCCTAGCCGATAGGTAGCCGGGGTGACGAGACTTACCCTCTCGCAGGAGTTCGGACCTAACCGATGCAGCCCGGCTCGAGAAGCAGGATCCCGTCGAAGGGGTGGCAATGCGCTGAAGTTTGTATTGATCGTTGTGATAGTTTACAAGGCACCCGGGCATATGTATATATACCCCGAGTTGACACAGTTCTGATAGGACACGATACGAGACTTCCTAATTACAAAAGAAAACACTAATAGGACCTGATCGGACACAAGATCAAGTCTGCTAAAGATAAAAACCAATATTGCCTAAATAGTAGACATGGTAAATAACTGCCATATTGCGGTCTTCACGGCTCCTCCCTGGATCCGGTCCCTTCTGGATCAATCTCCGTTAGTTGACTGTGACGCTCTCCTTTGACCGAATCTGACATAGGGCCTTACCAAATTTTGGCGTTAACAATTACCCTGCCTCAAGTTCCATTTCCCGACATAAGGTCGAACAAAGAATATAATAGTAAATAATTACCCCCAAAGTGAGCTAGTTGATTCTAAGCATGGCTAAGCAATCCTGAAAACATTCCCTAGTCATATTATTACCCAAGCTACAAAGGAATGGGGTCACCAAATTAAGGTGTACTTCTAAGGACATATGGGTTATATTCCTAGGCCACATGAAATAATGAAACATGCACGGTTATTTAAAATAAACAAAGTAGTTGGCATAATTTATGTACAAAATGATCAAGATCATGATGTAACTTGCCTTGTTCCAGCTCTGTGAACTTTGCACCAACCTCGTAATACACAGGAGGGTCCACTGCGTCAGATTCCATAGCAATCAAAGCACAAACAATTAAAAACAGTACATGTGGGCACTGAATCAGGGGCTAAAAGTATTTTTAATGGATTCTTTGCATTTTCTGGATTTAATGAAATTTGAATGGAACTAATCGGAGCTCATATGAATTAGTTATGAATTTTTAACGTTTCACTGTGTTTTTACTATACAAAAATAATCCCTTAATGATTTATTACGCAATTAATAGGATTAATGGCATCAGAAGACCGCGGGGCCAGCGCCGACAGGCGGGGCCCATGAGTCAGCGACCCAGGGGGTCGGCGGCGCATGGTGGACCACGTCCACCGCTGCCCGGCACGACCGCTACACGTGGCTACCACGGTGGATCGAGGGGCTGATGCGGCGCCAAGGTGGCGTCGATGTGGCGAGGGAGCGGACGCCCGTGGGGGCACCACGCAGCCGGTCCAGATCGTGGCCAAAGGGGACTCACCAAAAGGACGACGAGGAATTCGGGCTTCCGGCGGCGATGGAGCTCGCGGGAAAGGCGGCCTAGATGCTCTGGAGCACGGCGAAGGCGGTGGTGGCGAGATACGAGAGCGGCGGCGGCTATAGCGGCGGCGGTGCTCAACTAGATGTGGCGGATTGCGGCGGCGCCTTGGGATTACATCGCGTGAGGGGTTTGAGGGCACGGGAGGCTCGGGGAGTTGAGGGGAAAGGAGCGTAGGGGTGCGGTGATGGTTTAAGTAGATGCGGGGAGGGTGAGATCGTGGCCGAGGTGGCCGGATTTTGCGGAAAGAGGGAAATGGTGGCGAGGGCGGGAGGTGTGAAATTCGGACGAGGTGGTGCGCGATAGGGACAGGAGACGTGGAGGAGTGGAGCGGGGACTCAGTCCGTGCAATCCGAACCGAGGGTGGAGGTGGGAGGTGGCGGCAACGGGTGCTAATCCGACGGCGGGTAGGGATTTTCCCCTCCGGTCGATTCGGCCGGATGAGGAAGACTGGTCTGACGCGTGGGCCCCTGTCCCACACGTCAAAGGGAGGAGAGCGGCGGGCACGAGGCGGCTCGGGCGTGCAGGCCGCGCAAGCAGGCCGCACAGGAGTGGACCGCGGCTCGGGGAGGAAAGAAAAAGAGGAAAAGAGAAAAAAGGGCAAAAAGGGAAAAGAAAAGGATTTCCAGAAGGGAATTAATTCTGATAATTTGTTTTGATTTATTAAAATTACTTTCCGTGCTCTAAAAATTCTAATAAAAATCATGTTTGTGTATTTTGGCAAGGGTAATGTAGGAAAAAATACTCCTAGCCATGATAGCATTTTCTTATTTACTTAATTCCCTTAGCCTTTATTAAACAATTTCTTTGGGGCTGCTTCTTTAATATATTTTTGTGTGGCACTATTAAGGGGAAACTAGGGTGTAACAAACCTACCCCCTTAAACGGAATCTTGTCCTCGAGATTCGGAAGTGCTGGCGAAGAGGTGTGGATGGGCGGACTTCAATTCATCCTCTCGCTCCCATGTAGCTTCTTCCTCTGAATGGTGGCTCCACTGTACCTTGCAGAACCTGATCACGCGGCTCTGGGTGTTCCTTTCGCTGATCTCTAAGATTCAGATTGGCCTCTCTACATAAGTGAGGTCCTCCTGGATTTTGATCTGCTCCGGATCTGCCTGTTCCGCTAGTACTCTCAGACATTTCTTTAGTTGAGACATGTGGAACACATTGTGTATACCTGCCATTGAAGCTGGAAGGTCCAACTAATATGCAACTTCACCTTTACGAGCTAGAACTTGGTAAGGTCCCACGAAGCATGGTGCTAACTTTCCTCTGGTTTGGAACTTGTGTACCCCGCGGAGTGGTGTGACGTGGAGATACATGTAGTCCCCTTCCTCAAAGCTCAAATCTCTACAGCGGTTGTTGACATAGCTCTTTTGTTTTGACTGAGCTGTCTTCAATCGTTCCTAGATAATGGGCACTTTCTCCTCGGCTTCTTTGAGTGAATCAGTCCCGTATGCCTGGCGTTCGCCTGTCTGATCCCAGAAGAGGGGTGTACGACACTTCTTGCCATACAGAGCTTCGAACGGTGCCATCTGCAGACTGGCTTGGTAACTGTTGTTGTACGAGAACTTTGCATAGGGCACTCTTATTCCAAGTCCCACTGAAGTTCAAAGCATAAGCTCTTAGCATATCTTCTATATCTGATTGACTCTTTTAGTCTGTCCATCTGTTTGTGGATGGTAGGACATGCTAAAATTCAGTCGAGTTCTAAGTTCTGCTTGTAGCTTCTGCCAGAACTTGGAAGTGAACTGGCTACCGCGATCGGATACACTCCTTTTTGGCACTCTGTGTAAGCACATTATGTGAGCCATGTAGAGTTCTGCCAGTCTCTTGCTCGAGTATGTCGTGTGCACTGGGATGAAATGGGCGACCTTACTGAGTCGATCAATGATCACCCAGATCGAGTCGTATCTTGAAGATGTGCGGGGCAAACCAGTGATGAAATCCATCCTGATCTCTTCCCACTTCCACTCTGGGACTAAGCGGTTGTAGAAGTCTGGCGGGCCATTGGTGTTCTACTTTGACTTGCTGGCACACATCACAGAGTGCTACGAACTCCACGATCTCTCTTCTCATGCTGGCCCACCAAAACTTTGTCTTGAGATCTTGGTACATCTTAGTGCTTCCGAGGTGAATGGAGTACTGCGTCTCATGAGCTTCCCGGAGATTGTTCTCCCATCCAGGCTATCCTGTTTTTATCTTTCGTGAAACCCTGGGCTTTTCCAACTCTCATGTTCTTCTTGAGCTCTTTAATTTCTGGGTCGTTCGCTTGTGCCTCATGAACCTGATCAAAAAGTGTGGGCTAGGCCTCTAGGGTTGCCACGAACCCGGGGTCAACGATACCTAGATTCAAGCGTTCGAATTCCTGCTGCACTTCCTTGCACAGTGCCTCTGCTTGAGCGGTGTTGCAGTAGCTCTTCCTGCTCAGAGCATCTCCTACCACATTGGCTTTACCCGGGTGGTAGTGTATTCCCACGTTGTAATCTTTAATCAACTCCAGCCACCTTCTTTGACGGAGGTTCAAGTCGGGCTAGGTAAATATATACTTCAAACTCTTGTGGTCCGTGTAGATCTCGCTGCGGTTACCGATGAGGTAATGCCACCAAATCTTCAAAGCATGGACCACTGCAGCCAATTCCAAGTCGTGTGTTGGGTAGTTGCTCTCATGGGGATGCAACTGGTGAGACGTGTATGCTACGACCTTGCCTTCTTGCATTAGCACACATCCTAGCCCTTGGCGGGATGCATTGCAGCATACCTGGAAGTCCTTCTTGGGGTCTGGCAAGATCAAAATTGGTGCCGACACTAACTTGTTTTTGAGCTCCTCGAAGCTGCAGTTGCACTCGGCTATCCAAACAAACTTCACGTCTTTCTTCAACAATTGTGTCATGGGTCTCGCGATCTTGGAGAAGTTTTCGATGAACCGGCGGTAATAACCCGCGAGTTCAAGAAAACTTCACACTTGTGTCACCGTCTTGGGAGGTTTCCAATTGGTAACTGACTCCACATTCGTTGGATCCACGGCAACTTCCTGGGCGGTGATGACGTGTCCGAGGAACTACACTTCTTTCAGCCAAAAGTCGCACTTGCTAAACTTGGCATACAGCTGGTGTTCTCTTGGCTTCTCGAGAACCAACTGGAGATGTTGCTCATGTTCTTCTTCTGATTTTCAGTAGATGAGGATATCGTCGATGAAAACCACCACAAACTTATCCAGAAACTCCATGAACACCTTGTTCATCAGGTTCATAAAAAAGGCCGGTGCGTTTGTCAGTCCGAAAGACATAACAGTACACTCATACAGCCCATACTGAGTGGTGAAGGCCGTCTTCAGAATATCCTCTTCCTGGATCCTCAGCTGGTGATATCCTGATCGCAGGTCTATCTTGGAGAAAATGGTGGCACCTTTCAATTGATTGAAGAGATCATCAATCCTTGGCAAGGGGTACTTGTTCTTGATTATGACGTCATTTAGTGCACGGTAGTCCACGCACATCCGCTTTGTTTTGTCCTTCTTTTCCACAAAGATTACGGGTGCACCCCAAGGTGACATGCTTGGTCGGATGTAGCCCTTCTGTAGCAGATTGTCGACTTGCTTCTTGACTTCCACCATTTCGTTCGGTGCCATTCTGTATGGCCTTTTGTATATTGGGGCCGTTCCTGGTGCCAAATCAATCCTGAACTCAATTTCTCTGTTGGGTGGCATCCCTGGTAAATCTTCAGGAAACACATCCAGGTACTCCCTTACTATCGGGATATTCTCTATTTTCCGATCTGGTTTCTTTCCACTTTCAGGCTGTTGCTCAGCTGCGACCTAATTCGAGCTTGCCTCCTGCCTCTGTGGCATTGGTGACTTGAAGGTAACCACCTTTCCTTCCGGGCTGGTTACGGTGCGGTCAGCACAGTTGATCACTTGTTTGTGCCGATTCAACTAATCCTTCCCTAGGATGACATCTAGGTCTTTTGATTCTAGGAGGATGAGATTGGCTAGAAAGGATGATCTTTGGATTTCTAGGCTCACTGAAGGACTATAGTGAGCTGTGGTCATACGGTTCCCTGGGGTGTGAACCCGCATGGGGATCTTAAGTTTCACTACTTTTATCCCATGTGTCCCCACAAATTTCTTTGATATAAACAAATGCGTTGCACCAGAATTAAAAAGTACTATTGCAGGTATTGAGTTCACGAGAAACGTACCCAGTACTACTTCCGGTGCAGCCTATGCCTCTTTTGCGGAGACATGGTTAACACGCCCCTTTACCACGTGCTAGTTGGTGTTGGGGTTCTAGGGAGCTGCAGGCCTGGGTCCCATGCGCTTCGGTTTCGGGCACTTGTCCATGAAGTGTCTCGGCTCATTGCAATTAAAGCAAATGAGGGTCTTTCCCCCACTGTCTTTCCATGGCTGGCTTTGCTGTGCTAGCGCCGTTGGTAGGCACGGAACGAGGTGACGGTTGTGCTGCCCACTATTGTTGCTATTGCCCCCGAAGTGCCTGGGGTGAAATGGGTGTTGCTGGTGGACAATCATGGTGGAAGGTCCACCCTGATGCCCCAGCATCACCCTCGGCCTTTGGTGCTATCCCTGGTGAGCTCGAAATTGGGCCGCCTTCCACTTGTGGTCCATCTTGTTGCACTAATTTTCCTAGCGGATCGCCGTATCCACCAACTTCTCGAAGTCAGGGTAGTCACTGGAGAGAAGCTAGTTGGTCAGCTCGTCGTCAAGTCCCTCCAGGAACTTCTCCTATTTCTCTGCATCAATGCGGACATCCTCTGGTGTGTAGCATGCTAAGCGGTTGAAGTCATGGAGGTATTCCGTGACTGTCTTGTTCCCCTGCACCAAGTCTCTGAATTCTCTCTTCTTTTGTGCCACAATGCTGGCCGGAATCTGGGACTTCTAGAAGTTATGGCAGAATTCAGCCCAAGTAACCTCAATTGTGGCGGTGCGAGTCACAAGAAAATTGTCCCACCAAGCTGAGGCGAGACCCTGAAGCTGGTGCATGGCAAAGGCGACCTTTTCATGGTCATTGCATTGGAGGAGGTTGAGCTTCTTCTCAATCTCCAACAGCCAGTCGTTGGCGTCCATGGGGTTGGTGGTGCTCGAAAGTAGGTGGCTTCACCCTCAAGAACTCAGGCAGCTGTAACGCCCCGCTTTCAGCGAGACGTTAAACAATATTTCGCTAAAATCTATCTATGAAAATTTCCCTCAATATTTCGCTTTCAGAGTGCTGTGTTGTATGTCGTGCCAGGATCTCAATCTGCCTCTTGTCCTTGATCTCGACAAATCTGTCCTCTCAAAAATCCTCTGTTCCGAAATAACTCGAATCACCACTCTCGAACTCCTCTCCAAAACCCTAATCCCGATCTTCTCCTCTATAAATATCCACTTCGATTTCCGTTCCTAAGGTCCAATGTCGGAACCCGAAACATCCTCCTTTGAATCGTCCCGTAAACCCCTTGTTCTTTCTCTCTTTGAACCCCTGAGAAACCCCGAGTCAAATAATACAGCTTGGGTGTCGAGCCTCTTTTCGAATCCGATCCATCTACACAACTATGTACATATATATATATATCCTTGGGTATACACCCACATATATAAACCCGTGTATATACGTATGCCAATCCTCCTACTCAGCTCCACCCACTTATGTGTGTATATATATATATACACCTCTCTAAATATATATGTACATAAAACCCTCCGTGAGCATACCCATATATATGTGTATATATATATGTATATATATCCACTCAAAATTTCTCGTCTCCATCCAAAGTCCCAGGAAAATTTCTCGAAAATTTCCTTGAGCTTTCCCCAAAAAGATTCAAATTAAATATTGCAATTCGGATTTAATTCTCTCTCCTTGAATCTCTCTTTGGATCCCCCACAAAACTCCTCGGAAGAAAAAAAATTAATCCCAAAAATACCCAAACCACAACTGTCACAGCCCTAAATCTAATTTCAGGTAATTTGGGTTATGACCTACTGTCAGTAGAATGCACAATTTAAATTCTTGCATTTTCACTTCATGGAAATTTAAGTTGGCAATATTAAACCCTAATCGGCAAAATTAGACCAACTCCTAAAAGTGCATCAAATTGAACAGAAGTATATGTGGAAAATAATTTATTCAAATACTAGATTATTTATCATGAATCAATATAATTTTTCCAGAATTTATTTCGTTAGTTTAGACCTCTTAAAGATTCAAACAATTTTCAGCCTGGATCCTTTTCCTTGACCTATGCATTTGTATAGTCTAAGGATTTTCTAAAGATTTTTGGTTGCACATAAAATCATGGAAAAATTTCTGTAAGCACTTTCTCACCTAATTAATCCACTGTAAATTTTACATGATTTTATCACTTCAATAAATACCTCAATAAAATCTCTCAAATCAGCTAGACTAGGGAGCTAGCTGAAAATGAATGGGTATATTTCTAAAATTCACCAAATGGAAATAGAGACTAATTAGACAGAGCCATTTTGCCAAAGTGTGTGCCAACATAAACCCTACCACCAGTAATTTTGGCACAATTTAATTCCCAAAGGAACTACATAAAATAATAAGAGCAAAGCCCTAGGGATATAAAATATACTGCAGAAAAACTGGACCAGCCTGCCTACTTTGCAATTTCACCACAGATTAACCAGACCTCTTCTAACCACGAAATTTGGCCAGCAGGTTAAACACATCTTTCTCTATCTCCAATAATTTTCCCATAATTTATATCCCTTATTAACCTACTGAAATCACAGCTGCAAGACAGCTGTCCATACAGCTCACAACCCTTAGTCTCTAGAGATTTCTCCTCTCTATTTCACTTCCAGGTGGACCCCACAACCCCCTGGCCCACTTGTAAGCCATAGCACAGCATGGGACAGTGTGTTTCACCAACATTCTTACCCATACTCCTCTTCTCCCTAGGAATTCACTTCAAGGACCCACAACTCATAGACTAAAACTAGCTAAAAATGTGTAGGAAAAGGTTGCCTTACATGTGGGACCCACCATGGGCACTGTAGAGCTAGAGCCACCTCATTTTGCATGAGCCAACGTGTCAGCACCTCCTTTCTCTCCCTCACACAGCACACAGAGACATAGATGTGAGCACAGCACTAGGGAGCATCGACCATTTCGACTCAAACTTCGCCAGCAGCACCTCTCACCCTTTCTCCCCACGTTCCCACCGAGAAAACCGACGGAGACCCCAAGGATCCCCGGCAGCTACCCCCTTTTCTCCTCTGCCGAGAGTGTTCGATCAAGCTTGAGCTAGCTCCGGTGAGTTCCATCCCTTCTTGAACCTAGAAACGTGATCTACAGGTTTTAATCGTTCTATTTTTGTTCTTGGCCGCCCTAGGATCGCCGGTTGAAGCCGCCGTGCTTCGCTTTCTGCTCGGCAGCGCCGCCGCCTTGACATCACCGCCGTTCCAGCCGATCCAGTACACCCTAGGCCAAGCCAGCTCGCTAGAATCATCGCCAGACCTCCAGGAGACCACCAGCAGAAGGAATTGGGAGATGGTGCAGTGAAGCTCGAGATCGAGGTCATCTTCTTCACCTCCGGTCAAGTCGCCGCCGCCGTCGATTTGTTCTCTCTGGTAGGCCTCAGGCCAATTCCTCGCTCTCTCACCATCCCTAGGAGGTCCCTAACGTCATAGACTCCTTACCTTGGTCTCAGATCAATGAGAGCGAGCTGCCGATGTGAGCCCGAAGGTTTCCGCCACCGCTGAGCCATTCCCTCCGTCGCCGGCACTGTCCACCCTCCTCTGCCTTGAGATATTGCACGGTGAGCTTCCTGGAGTCCTCTAATATGCTATACATGCATCAATATGACAGATACAAGCATGTAGAGAAACATGCACCGTCGACCCGAATGGCATCGCCGCCTTTACTCGCCATTAGCACTGTTCCAGTCATCGCCGGCGATGAGAAGACCACCGATGTGTTCGCCGTGAACTCCTCTTCCTTTTCTCTTTTGGCCCCGACTGCAGCTGATGCCGCCATCGCTGCCTCCACCGTCGACAAGCTCGCCGCCTCCGCTCGTCTTGCGCCTCCCCTGCTCTGGCTCGCTGGCGTGTGGGCCAGGCTGGAGAGAAATAAGAAAAAGAAAAGATTAAATGAACCGAATTACTTTCCAACAGAAAAATAGCCAAACTTTGTAAATTCATATCTTTTCCATTTTAACTCCTTTTTGAGTGAAACCAAATTTTTTAGTTCTATAAACTTGTGAACTTTAATCCTGTCAAATAAAATATGACCACTTCTGTACAGAAAATATCCATAAAATAATATGAAGCAAAAGTAACTTATTTTGTGCCTAGGAACATGGAAAATTTCTATAAAATGCATTATAACTCCTTTTGAGGTAAACCAAATTTCTATGGATCCATAAAAATGTTCTCTTTAATTTTGTAAAATAAAAAGTGAGAACTTTTGTGTAGGATTTTTCTCTAAAAATGGAAATATCTATTATATACATCTTATAACCTAGAACTTTATAAATTTCTAGGAAATTCATCCTAATTGCTAAAAATGTGAAACCACTTTTGTTTAACTCAGAAAATTGTAACCTTTTCTGTAGATAAATTTTTTTTGACAAAACTACCTCCCAAAATAGGCCTAAGTGATTTCTAACTTTCCTTTTTGATAAACTTGTAAAATTCACAACTAAATCATTTTAAATCAAAATCCAGTGAACCAAATTTTGTTAGAACCAGTAGGTTATGCTCTTTTATATAATAACACTTGCCTTCTTAAAATCTTAATAGAAAATGTCAGTCAAATATAATAACTTAAGGTTACAATATAAATAATTACAAAACTGCTATTTTCAGCCTTTTCATCTTGTTATTTTTGTAACTCATAAACCGTAAAAGATTTTGAGGTGATTCTTTCACTAAAATTCACTTTAGAATGTGATCTACCTACTGTATTTATCTCAGCATTTATTGATCATTTTTGCATAGACATGTTTAATTGCTTCTTATTTGCATATTCGCTTTTTATCGATAGATTTGGAAGTTTCGGAGTACGAGGAAGCTAACCCAAAAGTTGAGTGTGACCACTTGCTGCAGCAAGGCAAGTATCTAGAGCAAGCATCTAAGCATATTGAACCCATATTTTCAATAAATTGATTTGTTTGCGAAGGAAATATCTATATGCATGTTTCGGTCTTGTTAAAATGGGAAAAACGGGTAGAGTTTATATTACCCAATTGAATGCATTTCCGTTCCTTGATTGTTGATTCCATATTTATACCTTGTCACCCCTGGTTAAGGACTTTGGGATACTTTTATTTTATCGAATGCTTAGCCATGCTTAATTCTAGACTTAGAAAAGTCCGATAGATGGAACTATCGGTTCAAAACTAGTTTAATACGCATGGATGGGTTAAAATCTGAAAAGAATAACTTCTAATTTATAATTAATAAGATGTTTGACTTGGACGGATGATAGGGCGATGACGGGATGGTGTTTCCCCGATGCACGTAGCTCCGTCTGGGTCGTTAAGGACCGAACATGTTGACATCTATTCAAGCACCTTACGTACTTCCACACGCCGGTATGAGACGGCTTAACTCAGTAGCACGGGAGGCTGTGGCCATCTACGCCCGTCCGTCAGTCGTGAGGAGGGATTTCCTTTGGAGGACCTCGAGTGCGCCTGGATTTGGCCAGAGGTGCCTCCCGCAATGGTGAGCCCGCCTTAGTCACCACACACGCACGACTAAGTCATCGGGGGCCCAGACGTGGTTTAGGTGGTTGGGGCTAAGCGTGCAAAAGGTTTTGTTGTGACCTCTAGTCCGCACTCAATGTGTAGAGTGTGGGTACAGATATGTACGGATCAAACTAGAGTGTAGCCGTTTGGCTTCTATCACATCGTGTGGGTAAAGATGTACACCTCTGATCAGAGTAAGAACTATTCGAATAGCCGTGTCCATGGTCACAGGACGACCGCTTGATGTGTTAGTCACTCATGTTAGCATCCAACTTGGGATATGTGGAGGTGGAATTATGTTGTTATATCATGACTTAGGATAGTCATGAATGAATGGGTTTTTATAAAAGGTTTTAATGATAAATATAACTTGGTTTTAGTCATGGATAATGATATGCTTGTGTAGCATAATTGTTTGGGCAATGGTGGCCCATGGATGATGATTAGAGCATGGTTTATGCTCACTTTTAATTATATTTCAGAACTATAAGCTTGCTGTCCTAAATTTTTAGATTGCTATATTTTGCAAATGCTTATGTTTTAAATGTAGTACTTGCTCAATAAAATCAGCTTTATGCAAAATCAGATCGACATAGCCATACTCCTTGATGTAGAGACTAGCATTACTCCTTTGAACTATTATTATTGTATAAGTCTAGCTGAGTACTTGTGTACTCACACTGCATCTTTCAGGTGAGGACAACGACGACATTGGTGTGGTCTACTATTATCCCGCCGAGGGTGGCGAGGATAATATGTAGTCGAAGTTATGCTCTATCCCCAGTCGGTTGCCCTGTGGTTTGGTTTGGCACCACTGGTTTTTATCCTTTATGTTTATATATATTCCGCTGCTATCTTTTGTGCTACTCTATGATAAATTAGGGTGTGAACCCTCTATGTAATATTTATAACCCTGTTGCTCGTTTATCCATATTTAGAGTACTTGTGATGTTTATCAATTGCTTGCGATGAAAGTGTGAAGTTAGTCGCTTTCCTGGGGACTAGCTGAACATGAGTATGAATTTAGAAATGATGAGATGCATGGACGTTGATTCAACCGTAGACCATGTTCCCAGAAGTGTGTATCGTGTTTGGTCACCACCTTTGTGTGGTTTGACGGGCACACTTCGCCGTTTGGGACTGGTGAATCAACTCTCCAAATATCTTTTTATTTCTGAATTCGGCGCGTTGGATTTGTATTGTGAGTGGGTAAAGATTATGACAAGGCTGCGATGAGGATGGATGGCTACCACATTTATTCAGTTTTTATTCAAGACCCCATCCATCTAGATATTTCACGTCGTCATAATAATTACTCTCCATAATGCACTTCCGGGGTGCCCACAGCAACTACCCTAGATCCCTCTTTGATTCACTGTACTCTCCTGAATTCAAAAGAAAAATATAGATTTTGAATTCCAAAATCCCCTTTGAAAGTCTCTCAAAATCCTTCCAACTAAATCCCTGGGAAATTATGAAGTGCTACTGTTCCTCTAGGCTGAAATTTCCCCCCTTCTCACCCCAGCTCCCCTCACTCTTGGGCGAGCACGCGCCGCACGCGACCGATGGAGGCCACCTGTCCCAGGTGCCGCGCATTGGCCGTCAATCGCCGCTGCCCCGCGCGACCCCCCGCGCCTGTCTAGATCACACCACGCATCCCGTGCCACTTGGCCACCATTGATCCCTCCCGCTCGCCGCGAGAGTGCCCGCGTGCCGCGGATCCGCGCCGCGTGTTTCCCGCGCCCGCACGCCAACCGCCCGATCCGTCTTGCCTCCGGAGCCGCGCGTGAGCCGCCCGCGCCGCTCGGATTCAGCCACGTGCCTCCTCGCCTGCGCTCCACCGTCGACCCTGTTTCCCACTGTTCTTCTTTATGCTCCGGTGTCCTCATCTTTCCGTTCTCGCGCCTGGAAGCCGTTCGACCGTTTGTCTCTACGATCTCCCGCGCACCGCCCGACATCACCGTGGCCACGCTGGTCCCCGCTGTGGCCGCCGCTAGCTGACAAATCTTGGCCACGCTCTGCTGCCCATTTTCCCCGTCTCCCTCGCCTCCTTTTCGCTTCCCGCTCTCACCTCTGCCACTCGGTCAAAAGCCGCCGAGCCGATGCCATTGTCGCCCCCACCTTGACCGCACCTCGCCCGCTCTCGCACTTCAAATGTCGCCATCGGATACACCGCCTCCACCACCCGACGCATCTCCACCGCAGATTCAAATCCCCTGCCGCGTGAGAAATTCGCCTCAGCGCCTTTCCTTTCTCTCACCTCCATGATTGGGCATGGGAAATACTGAGCATGCCCAATCGACCTAGCCATTCCCCTCCTCGCCTATAAAAAGGCCATCCGAGAGCCCCCCTTACTCCTATTCTCCCTTCGCCGCCACCACAGTTGGCCTCCGCTCGGTCGCCCTCTGCCACCGCCTCGGTAGCCGTTCTCCCCGTGCTCTGCCCGCCACCCCGACCGCACCACAGTGCCGCCTAAATCGCGGTGCCGTGCCGATTCCAGGACGCCACCGCCTCGGAACCCGCTGTTCCCCGCACCGGCATCCCTCCCCTACCACTGTTCCACTCCTCGCTCCCGCCGGTGAGCTCTCCCCCGTGAATCCTTGGCCCCTAACCTCTATCGGTGGTTTCTCGCGCCTCACTATACCTTGGCCCTCAGACTCTCTCGGCTAACCTCGACGCCGCCATGGCCATCGTCGCCGTCGATGTCTTCCCCTCCTCTCTCCCTCCGCCACCTCGGCATCCCGTTGCTAGCCTCCGTCGAACCCCTACACTCCAATCCGAGATGCTCATTCTGTTCCCCTTGTCTTCCGCATTGCTCCGGTGTACTCACCGCCATTCGTCTCCCCGAGAAGCCGCTCCGGCAAGCCATGCCGCCGTGAGCCGTCGGATAGCCGCATTGTTCTCCGTCTAGTTTTGTCGCGCAGCGTCGGACGGAGGACGTCTCCCCACGGGCTTGCGCACGTGCGGTTCACGGGAGCTGAGCGACTGCTTGTGGGCCGTCTCGAATCGGTGCACGGCAAACTGTCCCGGAGCACCTCGTCCATCGTCCGTCGAACGCCATCCCTCCGTAGACTCGTTTTCCCGTGGACCGAAGGACCGACAAGTGGACCCCGTCCTCGGACCGGGCCTGCCGTTCAGTCCTCTCTCGCAATCCCAATGAGCCATGCGACTGCCGTGGGCCCTGCTTGACAGCACTGACCCCGCCGGTCAGTACCTCCCTGTCGCCCGTGCCAGACCGTTTGGGTTGTTTTGCATTGGGCCACCCACTTGCCATCATTCTCTTGTGTTCACGTGCGCCACAGTCGGCTGACTGCTGGGCCCGCCTAGCAGCGGCCCAAGGAGGGATGAAATTGAGAAAAATCATTTCCTTCTCCTTTTTCTATAGCCCAAAAATTCCAGAAACATTCAAAAATCAATATCTTCCGATCCGTAACTCCGATTGACTCCGTTCCAACTCCAGTAATTTTCTAAAATTGAGATCTATTTAATGGCACTAGTATTAGCACTAAATAGGATCTTTTACTAGTCTTTGTGTAGATTTTTGTGTGTTTGCGCATAGTAACGGTCGCTGGAAATTTCTTTCCGGAGCGGATTTCGCGACAATCTCTCGATGACTAGTGAAGACCTTGAGCAAGGCAAGTCACCTTTGATCATCTCGAGCCCATAATTTCGAAACGAAGTATTTTAATTGCTAAATCACATAAACTAGGTTACACTGTTATAATTTCTCGGCCGTGGTCGCAAGACGACTGACGAGCCGCCATCCCATTTGCTTCATGACTTACTTGATTTATTGTGATTCCCTTAAACATTCTTGTCACCTCCCTTGATAGATCTCGGTATCCATGTCGACGGGCATGGTATCGGCGATTGCCTATCAAAATTTAAAAATGTCTACGATGGGTAAAATTTGGGTTTACGAAACTTTGAAAAACCCGACACCTGGGTCGGTGCCTTGGAAATAAAAAGGTTTGTGAAAACCGCGGTGCGGGGATTGTGCCATCCGGACAAGTCTCCCGCACTGCAGCTAAGGACTGTTTCCTCTGGAATTTCATCTGAACATATGACAGTAAAACCACATGGATGATATGGGATAACTCCTGGCTGAGTAACAAGAATCCCAGGGACGCCTTGCGTGCCATTGGACTGTGGATCGTGCGGGAGGGCGTCGGGGGTGCCTCCTGGGTTCCTGGCACAGCATGGTCTCGGACCTACCCTGTTGTCGGTCTGAGGACCCCTCTAGTTGGCATGGGGTAACCTGGGAGGTTTTGGAAAATGCCTTGTCGCGAAAACCTTTACGTCACCACATCGTACCCAATGTATGTGATCTAGTGACTAGAGTGAGTCGCGTCATGTGGGTAAAGTGTACCCCCTCTGCAAAGGTCTAAACTGTTTGAACAGCCGTGCCCACAGTCATGGGCGGATGTGAGGTGATTCCTTAGCGTAGTTTTATTTGACAACTGCTTGTGAAATGATGTTTACGAATTGGGAATCCGATTTCAGAAAAGGTTGTGAAGCTGTCTGGACAGCAGGACTGTGGGCCCAATGAGGTTGGATCAGCTGATGGCGCTAGATCCCGGAGGCCAACTCTTGAGAGTTGCGCTGATTCAAAGATTTATACAACTCACTCCGATCGGGCGAGACACACCTCGCCCTGATTGTTGAGAAGCACACACTAGTGGATTTAAAAAGATTTAAACAAAGCAGATTACAAAATAACCAGCCTCTCTTTGAAGCTTGCAACAACCACCTAAGTTCCCCTGGCTTGCTGAGTACGTAAGTACTCACCCTTGCTCTCTATATATATATAGTCCTCCGCCGAGAGTTGGATGCTGGAGTTGCAGTGAAGTGAAGATTGGGATTTCGTCCTGGTTCCCAGCCGTTGCCTGTGTGTTGGGACTTAGTCCGCTGTTCTGCTGCTGCCGCTGTCTCTGTGTTGTTCATTGCTGTCTCCGGCTTGCTCCGAAGCTGCAACGTAAGTTAAGGTATAAGTCTATTTATTTATTTATTTATTTAAGGTACTGCAATGATGCATTTCTAATTGCCGTGGATACTAGCGCTATCCTGGGACTGGTATCTATATCGCGGTTCCGCGGGAAGGCAGTTCACGCTGCAATCCTGTGGCACGCCCTAACTGGTGCCATTGTACAGCGGTGCCAGATCAGGGTGTGACAGCAGCTTAGACTAGGGAGTGATGCCTGGGATGTGAGGTTGCTGGTTCTGCTGCTACAGGTTGTTTTGCTGCCTCTACTGCATCATGATTGCCATTATCTGGTTCTGGTTGGCCAGAACCTGGGCGAGTGTCGGGTTCTCGGGTAACGGAGGTGGCATGTGGTTGGGAGGCCCGTTGTTCTGTGGCACTCCGTCCTGCTGATTTGTGGCGCTAGCATCACTGGCAGCATGGTTACCGGTCCGGGTGTTCACCATCTGAAGGGAGATGGAGGTGGAAGGGAAGGAGAAAAACAGGCGGCTCAAAAACAAGAGTGGTAATTAAGTAACTGAATTAAATTAACTGGAGTTCGTAGTTGGGAAATATAGCAAAAGCAATTCAACTCCTAACTGGGGTGACCATACCACACAGACGGTATGAACCACCGACTAATCCCAAAGCAAACATCCTAACATTGCAACTAACATGAAATCAAACTAAGGAAAATGGTAAAACTAAGGACGGCGCATCTAGTGCTCTGAGCGGCTCTTGCGGTCGTCCGAGTCGTACTCTGGCTCTTGCTCATCACCTACCTCGTTGTCGGGGCGGCTCTTGGACCCACTCACGTAGTCCTCACTGCCGTGAGCCGATGAATTGGCCTCGCTGCAGGTGCAGGATCCGCTGAAGGAACTGCTGTCGTCGGTGGAGGTGAAGCCCCCATGGATGTTGGTGCCGCCCTAAGAGCTGCCGTCACTCGACGATGCACTGATTATGCCACCGATTGGTGCTGGTGCGGATGCTGGCACAGGGACTGGAGCTAGAGCTAGAGTAGGAGCTGGTGTAGGAGCTAAGGCTGGTGTGAGAACTAGCGGTGCACGTGGCCCATTCCTGGGGGCCAACTGAATACGCACCGGAGGAAGGGTCCTCTTCATTGGGGTTAGACGGATCCTAGCCCCACTGGGTGGCTGCTGTCCCTTTAGGTCTGCGACCTCCTTCAGGTGGTCGATCTTTTTCTAGAGACCCATGATGGTCATCCTGTTGGCATCCTCCCTGTCGTGGGCCGCACGCACCCAGTTGGCGTGCATGTAGTCCATGGCCCACAATGCTCGTCTCATATGGACGATCGTGGTGTCGTTCTCTATGTCAGCCGACTGGAAGGTACTATAGACCTGGTAGTGTGCCTAGCTGGGGAGGTAGCGGTAGGCCGTAGTGAGGAGGGTAGAGTGGTGCCTTCGGCGTAGCTCTCCAAGCAGGTGGAAAGCTGCCTCCTCTGCCTCCTAACAAGTGTGGTCGTAGGTATGCTCACCAATCTCGATCTCCATGGCTGGCAAAAGGTACTGTTCGCCTAGCAGCTCCAAGCAGACACGGTGTGGGAGCTCGCCCTCCAATGGCTCCACAGCGGTGTACTCAGGGGCATGGTTGTACCCAAGGGCAAAACTCATCATGCGGAGTTCTTCCACGAAACCTCCCAACTCTGCTCCACGCTGGTTAGGAAGGCTGTCCATCTATAGAAGGCAAGGAGGGAGAATCAATGTATGCTCAGATCCAAATAAAGCAAGCGGTAAATACTTTGGAAATAAACAACAATTTTATTCATGAAATAATTTTGCGTATAAACTTTATTAAGAAACCGACAGAATACTACAGCAGAATAGAATAAAACTAAATTAATTCAAATAATAATTGCAAAACGATTAGAAAAATTTTATGCATGCCTTAAATTATACATCACCCCCGATGAACCAATGTTTTCCCGAAAATTTAGACTTCCATGCCATGACCCTCAAATAAAATTTTCATCCTAGACTTGACCTGATTTGAAAATTTCAGTTAAATAAAGGCCAAGGTTTTGTCCCAATCCGAGAATAAATTCCCAATTTTCCCGAAATAACTCCAAGTACAAGAGGCATATACAAATGAGAATTTCAGAGGGCTCTTAGGGTTTCCATTTGACTAGTCCTATGGTCAAACCTGGATCTGATACCAACTTGTAACGCCCAAAAATTCACCACCAGAATTCTGAATGTTTCTGTGTATTAACTCCCTGTCTAGGAAAAGCTAGGGTACACAATACTAAGTTGCCATACAGAGTGTGTCTTACAAACAAAATAAAAATTGTCTTACATAAATGCAGTGGTAAAAGATAGAGAAAGCCTATAAACAGCTAGCCACGTGGAGGCTTCCATTCCACAGGCAGCTTGACGGCGGATCCAGCCTAGTCCTCCTAACGATCCTCATCGGACAGGTACTCCACCACTTAGAGGGGGAAAGGGAGCAAAGCTGAGTACCACCCACAATACTCAACAAGTCACACCCGCAATTATGCACAATGCACGGGAGACAAAGATAGGCACAGGGTTCATTTGCGTAAAAGCAGTTGCAAACAATTGCAGTTTACAAACAGTAAAAAGGTTGATTAATTAAATAATATTAATCCTCCACTGATCAACGCTATACCACGTTGACCAGACCCAACCATCCCTTCTATCCCTACAACAAATTTTAGGTCAATTTACTTAGGTGAGACTAATCATGGTGAGTCTTGACTAAATGCCCATAACCGCGGGCGCGGCTATTCGAATAGATTTTAACTCTGGCTAGAGGTGTACAACTGTACCCATAATACACAGCCCCACACACGTTCCCGTGTGCCGGTGTGTCACCATGACCGTTCACGCAACCTCTTCCTAACCATCCACACCACGCTAAGGTTGCACCTACCGACAAGGCACACCATGTTAGCCAAGCTGCCCCCCTTGTGCCACAATGGATCCGGAAGCTGATCAACTCGACCCAGAGCCGACCCAACTCCATCACGCCCATTCTCACCAACAGTGCCTAGGAGAGGGGGAAGATACACTACAAGCCCAGCAGTTGCCCACGCTGGCTTATGGTATGTACGAATAACTGCCCAAGGGGTTCCCGCAAACCGGTCCTTAACTGCCATGGGTGCGACTAGCAAAACCATGCACTCACCTCCCACCGTTAAGGTCACATTATTGTTGTTTAGGTTACCTGCCTCAAGTTCCATTTGCCGACATAAGATCGAACAAAGAATATAACAGTAAATAATTAACCCCAAAGTGAGCTAGTTGATTCTAAGCATGGCTAAGCAATCCTGAAAATATTCCCTAGTCATATTATTATCCAAGCTACAAAGGAATGGGGTCACCAAATTAAGGTGTACTTCTAAGCACATATGGGTTATATTCCGACGCCACATGAAATAATGAAACAGGCAAGGTTATTTGAAATAAACAAAGCAATTGGCACAATTTAGGTACAAAATGATCAAGATCATGATGTAACTTGCCTTGTTCCAGCTCTGCGAACTCTACAACAACCTCGTAATACACAGGAGGGTCGACTGCGTCGGATTCTACAGCAATCAAATCACAAACAATTAAAAACAGTACATGTGGACACTGAATCAGGGGCTAAAAGTATTTTTAATGGATTCTTGGCATTTTTCTGGATTTAATGAAATTTGAATGGAACTAATCAGAGCTCGTATGAATTAGTTATGAATTTTTAACATTTCACTGTGTTTTTACTATACAAAAATAATCCCTTAATGATTTATTGCGCAATTAATAGGATTAATGGAGTCAGCGGACCACGGGGCCAGCACCGACAGGTGGGGCCCATGAGTCAGCAACCTAGGGGGTCGGTGGTGCACGGTGGACCGCATCCACCGCGGCCCGGCACGACCGCCACATGTGGCTGCCACGGCGGATCGAGGGGCCTACGCGGCGCCGAGGTGGCGTCGACGTGGCGAGGGAGCGGACGCTCACGGGGGGCCACGCAGTCGGTCCAGATCGTGGCCGAAGGGGACTCACTGAAGGGGACAATAAGGAGTTTGGGCTTCCGACGGCGATGCAGCTCACGAGGAAGGCGAAGGCGGTGGTGGCGAGAGACGAGAGCGGCGGTGGTGCTCGGCTGGAGGTGGCGGATTGCGGCGGCGGGTCCGGATTACATCGCGCGAGGGGTTTGAGGGCACGGGAGGCTTAGGGAGTTGAGGGAAAAGGAGCGGAGGGGTGCGGTGATGGTTTAAGTAGATGCGGGAAGGGCGAGATCGTGGCCGAGGCGGCTGGATTTTCCAAAAAGAGGGAAACGGCGGTGGGGGCCGGAGGTGTGAAATTCGGACGAGGTGGGGCGCGATAGGGGCGAGAGACGTGGGTGAGTGGAGCGGGGACTCAGTCCGCGCAATCCGTACAGAGGGCGGAGGCGGGTGGTGGTGGCAACGGGCGCCAATCCGACGGCGGGCAAGGATTTTCCTCTCTGGCCGATTCAGCCGAAGGAGGAAGACGGGTCTGACGTGTGGGCCTTGGTCCCACACGTCAACGGGAGGAGAGCGGCGAGTGCAGGGCGGCTTGCTGGCAGCCGGGCCGTCAGCGGGTGCGGGGAGAGAAGGCACAGGCGCGCGGGCCGTGCAAGCAGGTCACACAGGAGTAGGCCGCGGCCCGAGGAGGAAAGAAAAAGAGGAAAAGAGAAAAAAGAGGAAAAAGGAAAAAGAAAAGGATTTCTAAAAGGGAATTAATTTCGATAATTTGTTTTGATTTATTAAAATTACTTTTCGTGCTCTAAAAATTCTAATAAAAATTCCTATTAGTGTATTTTGGCAAGGGGAATATAGGAAAAATACTCCTAGCCATGATAGATTATTATTTTGCATTTTCTCATTTACTTAATTCTCTTGGCCTTTATTAAACAATTTCTTTAGGGCTTTTTTTAATATATTTTATTGTGGCACTATTAAGAGGAAACTCAGGGTGTGACAGGGGCCGCCTATAAAATGGCCAATCGCGGGATCGACCATTTTGCAGGAGGCCCTCTGGCCGGGAGAAAACTTCTAGGAGGGTGGCAGGGGGCCTCCCGCAAAAGTGACAGCCCCATGGGTCGACCATTTTGCAGGTGGCCCCCTTGCCGCCTGCAAAATGGTAGATGGCCCGACGGCCACCCGACAGTGGCGACCGACGGCCGTCTACCACGTTATCTAAAGCGCCCTCCCAGAGAGCGTTGGGAGTATAGATTTGTAAAATTTCAAAAAAAAATATACTTTTGTAAATATTTTTTTAAAAAAATATAAAAATAAAAAAATTCCAACAACTACAACCCGGCCACCCCTTTATCTTCTTAAAAAACAGAATGAGAGCTGCGAATTTTAATTGAAGGATGGAAATAGAGTTACAAAATTATTTAAGCCCTGTTTGCTCCGGATTTGAGATTTCTTGGAGCTAGGTATTCTAGCTCCATAAATCCATGAATCTGTTTCCATGATTACATTAATAACATATAGATGAATTGTTTTGTTTCTATTTTTGATGAAATATAAAATTTTAAATCAATTTAATTTAACTTATAAACTCCAAATCCAGCGTAGATCTAGGATCTGAAGCTGTGCTAGACAAGGCCTTACATAGGAGGTAAAGGGCATTGATGGCCCTCCTCACCTTTTAGGATGTGTTTGGTTTGGGGATGAGGTAGGATGGGTTAGACCCATCCCTTTTTTTTTGGGATGGGATGGCTCTAGTTGTTTGTTTGGTTTGAGAAATGGGGTGGTTCTAGTTTTTTGTTTGGTAGAAGGGATTAGAGTGGGCGGGGGCGGACGAGGCCGAGGGTCCGGACCATCCTTACCATGTCCGGACGGTCCGGACCCGGAGGATGAGGCGTCGGCGCTGGCGGGGGAGGCCGAGGGCCGCGGCGGGTGGTGAGCCCGAGGCCGGGGAGGCGTCGTCGGCGCTGGCGGGCGGACGAGGCTGAGGGCGGCGGAGTGGTGGAGGCCGAGCCGGGGGAGCGCGTCGCGTCGGCGCTGGCTGGCAGGGGAGGCGAACGAGGTCGGCGCTGGCGGTGGAGGCCGAGGCCGGGGAGCCGTTGCCGTCGCCATCGCCGCCCCGCTCCTTGCGCCGTCGCCGTCCCCGGGGCCTATGCCGTCGCCGCCCCGCTCCCGGCGCCGGGGCCTGCGCCGTCGCCGCCCCGCTCCCTGGCCTGCGCCGCTCCCTGCGCCGTTGCCGCTTCGACGCGCCCGAGGTGGGTTGGATCGGTCCGGCCGTTTTGGCCGGATCGTTGCAACCCGGATATAAGGGGAATATTCCCCACCAGGTCCAACACATCCCTTCCAATCCACAAACCAAACACCCACAAAAATGGGATGAACCCAACCCAACTCACACAATCCCTGGAACCAAACACACCCTTAGTTCCTGTGTAGTGGAATTCTGATTTCTAGGGTAGCTATACCAATGAATGACCTTTCTCTTGATGCATACACAATTTAGCGGATCAGAACAGATGCTTATGAAAAATGAGAGAGTTTTCTTTCTCTTTCCTCATCTTCGAACGTTGCCTTAAACTCACTATGATAGCATCAACATGCACAAATTCTTGAAACCAATGAAAATGATATTTCTTTGTTTTAGAAGAAAATGGTGTTGTACACACTCCACATCTGCTTTCGCTAGGATTTAAAACAAACGAGTAAGGGCACACACAACCTCTGCCGTTCATTCTGGAGATATGGCAAGAACAGTTGTTGGATGTAATTCAATTCTTTGGAGAAACCATTTGGCATTACAAGTATTTCCAAACTTGAGTGAGATGACGACATATTTTTTTCCATCTCGATCCTATCCAACAAAATTTTGATCTAGAAGTGGTATGATGTAATCGTCTTCCCTGGCACACACAAATTGATGGCTTCCATCAAACACCACTTAGTTCAGCCCCAATCAGACCATTGTGACATCTTCAAAGGACCCATAAAAATTACTCCAGACAAGCGCGGAATTCCAGGATCCTCTGTAAAAAATTACTCCAGACAAGTGCAGAGTATCACAAGCACAGGGTTAATAATTTTGGGAAGCTAAAAAATTTCGGCAGAGACCGATAAATCTGAAGTACCGAAAATTTCGTGATAGTTCGATTCAAAATAATTTGAATTTTAAACAAATTTGAATAAAATTTACCAAATTCATAAAAATAATCTCACCTCTTCCACTTCAGTACAGCGCGTCCAGATGATGTCACGCACCTCCCATTTTTTCTTATGTCCCAAGACCCCTGCGCCCCTCTCAGCGGCTGCCCACGCCTCGCCCCTGCCCACGCCGCCCCCCTGCGCCCGCCTTCCGCAATCACCGCCGCCACGTCGAGGACGCCGCATCTCCGCGCCGGCTTCCTCAACCCTAATCTTCTCTAATCTTCCCGCTCGTTCCTTCCTCCCGTGTCTCCAGGCAGTTAGGCGGCGCCGTCACAGCACCGATCCCTCCTCTCCACCCTCCTCCTACGCCGTCTACTCTAGATTACCGCGCCACCGTGAACCGCCGCCCACGCGTCTGCTCCTCCACGTCGGGCGCTCTAGCTCCAGCCCGCGGCGCCACCGGCGCCACTACTGCACGCCCCTTCGCGGGCCACCCTTCCCCGGTCACTCCCATCCATAGGTTCCCCCTCAAACTGCGAAATCGGTCTCTCCTCCTCCGTGCCGCCTCCCGCAATCCATCCCCCTGAGCCACGAACCACCGGCCTAGACGCCGCGCAGCCACCCTCCCATTCTGCCGCCGCCCACGATCCGCCGCCGAGACGTCCTCTCCTCCGCTCCGCTCGCTCCACCTCAAACACACTGCATGTTTTTCGTTTGGTAGTTTCAATTTTTGCAGGGTGAATTGAATTAAATTAATGATTTCCTGATCAAATGGACCGTCAGGTGGGTGGTCCTTGCATACATTATCCTGGCCCACCGTGCGCCGGTGGTGTGAGCAGCCGCCGTCGCAGGATTGCTATCGGAGAGGGTGACGGTCGCTATGTTGATTCAACCGGCGTGGAGGCTCACCAATGGTTCTTGGCTTGAAGGTTAATTTGCTCATTTGTTCCATACAAGACCAGTAACACATGCTTAATTATTAGCTAGCTCAACATTTTACTTGT